>PVJO010009742.1:0-67958 GCA_004026905.1 Hystrix cristata | reverse complement strand
TGGCCGTTGGTTTGTCATAGATGGCTTTTATCAAATTTAGATATAGACCGTCTATTCCTAATTTCTGTAGGATTTTTATCATAAATGGGTGTTGGATTTTATCAAATGCTTTTTCTGCATCTATTGAGATGATCATGTGATTTTTGTCCTTGATTCTGTTGATATGGTGTATTACATGTATTGATTTGCGTATGTTGAACCATCCCTGCATCCCTGGGATGAATCCTACTAGGTCGTAGTGTATAATCTTCTTGATAATCCGTTGCATTCTGTTTGCTAGTATCTTATTGAAAATTTTTGCATCTATGTTCATTAGAGAAATTGGTCCGTAGTTCTCTTTTTTGGTGGGATCTTTTTCTGGTTTTAGAATCAGGGTAATACTTGCTTCCAGGAATGATTTTGGAAGTATTGCTTCCTTTTCAATTTCATTAACGAGTTTGAGGAATAGTGGTGTTAGATCCTCTCTGAATTTCTTGTAGAATTCAGCTGTGAAACCGTCAGGACCTGGGCTTTTCCTTGTTGTTAGGTTTTTAATTACCTCTTCAATTTCAATGGCTGATATTGGGTTATTTAGAATATTTATCTCTTCTTGATTCAGTTTTGGTAGTTCATATGTTTCTAAGAATCTGTCCATTTCTTCAGTGTTTTCCATCTTGTTTGAGTATAGGTTCTTGAAGTAGGTGCTGATGATCCTTTGGATTTCCATTGGGTCAGTTGTGACTTCACCCTTTGCATTTTTTATTGCATGGATTTGGGTCTTTTCTTTCCTTTTTTTGATAAGAGTGGCTAGGGCTTAAATAACACCCAGTAGATGCTATTATCATACACTAAATTGCCTTCCAAACCAAAATAGGTTTTCTTCACTTGCAATTAATGTATCAAGACTACCGACTAGCCATTCAGAGAGAGAATATGCTGACCAGTTTGATCTTTGAATTCTTTTAATAACTTGAGTATCTGCAATTCTGTTTCCTTAGGAACAGTGTTTTTCTACATCAGGCTTCCTCTGACTGAGTTTAAGAAACAAGGTCATTGTCTCTAATAATGTTATGTTTTCCTTCCCTAGCAGAAGAAAATTGTATGAGATACAGACAATTAAACTGGTATAAAAAGGTGAAAAGCCCTTTGCCTCAGGGTCACTAATGAAACTGGGTGAAGGATCCTGCAATAGAACACAAACCTAGTCCCCTCGTTGCTCATCAAAGACAAGATTAACAGATGTTTCCACAGATTCTCATGGTGCTGTTGGCTTGTGGCGTCCTATTGACGTCTGGCTATCACTTTGTTTAGAAATACGGACTCTGTGTTTAAAGACTGAGCTGGAGGCCTTAGGAAAGTAATAATGAAGGCTTAAAAATGGAAAGCCCAATCCAGTGAGCAAAACTTCATACACAGCATCCTAAATAGTGCATCAGCCCTTTTAGAGGCATGAGTTGTAAAGACCTGTGACATACGAGTTTAAGTACAACACAATATGGAAGAATATGTCAGTTGGGTGTGAGAATTCAGCGACTCTTTCTTTTAATGAGATTTCTGTCACCACAGGATAAGCCCATACTTGCAAGTGAAGAGAGAAACCAATTAAATCCAAATGAACCTGAGCTACTTTCTAGAAGGCAGATTTTGTAAAAGCTTACAATTATAATTTATATATCATTATTGCTCATAAAGTAATTAATTCTTAGGCTTAAAAGCAAAGATAATTTGCCTTATTGTCTTTAGAATTTCAGAAACCAGGGTAACAGAATAATTTATTTCTTGGCTAGATTTTCTGTCCCCTTAACAGTTCTGATACCTTTATTCTGATTTCTCTAACCCTGAGTAGTCTTTTATATTTACTAGAAACATCTTTTTTTCACCATGTGCCATCCCTAGTTGATTGCATTACAAAAATAATGATTTGGAAGGACCCATCTCAAGATTAACCAGAGAGACTTTTTCTTATTAGTACACATTTGTAGTACATAATATTTACATTCCTTGTGTGGAATTTGTACACATACATAATACATCTTAATTCCTTGTTTTCATTTCCCTTCCTCCTTCCCCCTTTCACTCGTCTCTTGATCATCTTCAATCTTTCTTTTTTGTACGTGCTTGCAGTACATAATGTTTAAATTTCTTGTGTGGAGCTGGTACATATCCATAACACATATCAAACTTTTGATAGTCTAGGATTTGTTAGTTTGAGGATGAGAGAAAATAGGTTAACAGAGTATTTTCAACTGAAAACTCTAAACTAGAGCACCTTTCATTTCTTCAACAACTCATTAGAAGTTTGATATGTGCCATGCATGGTGTAGCCATGTAAACAAAACAGAAATTCCTGTCCCAATTAGAATATCTGCCCAGCAGGGGCAATGGATCATAAAAGACAAGGACTATTTCAGACAGAGAATAATTTCATGGTGAAGAGAATGCCATGTCCATGACAGAGATTGAGGAGGAAAGGGAAGCATTACATAGGGTGACCAGACAGCCACCTCTGAAGAGTGACATTTGAGGTGACCCCTGATCTATAAACAAAACATGACATGACTCCTATCAGATCTGGGGAACAATGCTCCAGGCAAAAGGAAAAGCCAATGTGCAGGCTCTAGGGGTGGTAATGGACTTAAAGGTGAAACTAAGTAAAATACCTGTAGTAAAATACAACCTTTTTGTTGTTGTTGTTTTTGTTTTTCCAGTGCTGGGATCAAACACAGGAGCTTGTACAAAAATACAATCTTTAAAAAACAAGGGACTGTTAAAAGGAAAAAATTTTTAGCCTACAAAGATAGTTGAAAGATTTATAGCAAAAGACAGAGTTGCTTTAGGGACTCTATTCCAAGAATATGAGACTTAAGAAATGCTACCCCCAATTCACAAAGGAGTAAAATCCAGAGCTGAATCTGGGCTGGTCATAACCTAGACAAGGTTGGTCCAGGAAGCTTGCAAACAGGTGTGAAAGCAGAAGGAACCCTTCAGCTGTCTGCAAATGAAACACACCAGAGCCAGGAAATGAATGACTTTGCCTATGGACACCCATGCCATAAGCGAGTGTCCTAACAAATGAACATCCCGGGATATGGGGAAGAGATGAGTTGTTATCACCATGTCAAAAGCAGAGAGAACTTTCCACTTGGGACCATCCTAATGTGCACTGTGACTTGCTCGGCCGTGTGTAGATGACCCAGAACAGGAAATCCCAGACACAGCATGACAAGACTCTCTGCTCTTTTCCTTCCCACTGTTGCGCTCCTCCTGTCTCTGCCTTTTTCATAATGAAAAGTGACGTTAAAGGGAAGAGGAACTGCTCTTACACCAACTAGGGTGACTGTGGAGTGACTGAACCAGAATTGTAGTTGGAGTCACACCAGACACGTGACAAGAAGGATGATAGAATTTCCCCTCATGTGTTTGAGCACATTTGGAAGTGGTCACAGATTCTGAAGGTTAGAACGGCAGCCAGAGCCTCCCTCCCTACCTTGTGAGAAGGGTTGCACCTTCTCTCAGGCCCTTAGTTTCCCCCACTTAAACAGAGAGCAAGTCACATGAAATGGTTGCAGGTCCTCTCTAGTGCTAACATAAACAGGGTTAAAAATGCATGAGTGCATGGTGGATTAAAAAGGACACCATCGACAGAGTAAAGAGGCAACCTACAGCATGACAGGAAATGTTGCAGTCATGTAGCTGATGAGGGTCCAGTATTCAAGATTTATAAAGAACTCTTACAAATCAACAACCAAAAGACAACCTGATTTTTAAAAGGGCAAAGAACTTAGGTAGACATTTGTTTAAAGAAGAAATACTGTCAACAACCACATAAAAAGATTTTCAGTATCATTAGTTATTCAAGAAATGTAAATCAAACTCCCAGTAAGATATCATTTCATACTCATTAGAATGGACTTTTTTAAAAAACAGAAAGTAGCATTTTTTATGCATATGTGAAAAAATTGGAAAGCTCTTCCCTAATTATTGGTGTGTAAAATGGTACAGTCCCTGTGGAAAACACTTCGGTGGTTTCTTAAGCAGTTAAATAGAAGACTAACATATGAATCAGTAATTCCTCTCCTAGGTGTACATCCTAAAGAAATAAACAAAGGTATTCAAACAAAGAATGGGTATACTAGTGTCCATAACAGCACTATTCACAATGACCAAAAGTAGGACTAACCCAGATGTCCATCAACGGATGAATGGACAGACAAAATTTGGTACATCTATACAAAGGAATAGCAGTCAGCCATAAAAAGGAATAAGTTACTCATACATACTGTAATATGGATGAACCTTAAAAACATTCCACGTAAAAGCAGTCAAACATAAGAAGTCACATATCATGTGATTCCATTTATAGGAAATATTTAGAATAGGGAAATCCATGCAAACAGAAAGCAGATTAATGCTGGCTCTAGGTATGGGGAGAGGGGTGAGAAATGACTGCTCGTGAAGGGCATCAAATTTCTTTTTTTAAGTAATGAAAATGTTTTGGACCTAACTAGATATTATGAATATAGCAAATACTGCTAAATTGTACCTTTTTAAGTGGTTAATTCTATTAGACGAATTTTATCTCAATTTAAAAATAAATGTGGGAGCATCAGGGAGGAACCATCTGAAATTCCTACTTGAGTTGGGTAGCTGGTCAGCAAGAGCAAACTGGGTAAACTATTTCAGTTGACAAATAAATATATCCTTCAGTATCTTCTACAAATCAAATAATTTTCCAGGGTAGGCAAGGCCCTTTCATTCTCATGGAACTGTGGGCTTGAAATTTGTAAATCTTTCCCTCATTTGTAATGAAGTGATCAGGTTCGTTCCATTTCTGGACAAGATGACCAAAATCTCTCTAAAGGAATTGGCTAAGAATTGGCAGACAGTGATCCAAATTAAACTGGAAGATATGTTCTTGCTTATTCTCTATTTTTCAAAACTTGCCATTGGTTAAAATTGAGGTTTGACAATGTCTGGTCTTCTGGGTTGTCTAGGGGGGAAGCACCCCACCCCAGATAACCCAGATAACCCCCTCATATTTTCCTGGGGTGGGAAAATATGGGAATCTAGTGGCTCTGGGTCCACTAGACCATTCGGTAACAATCAGCCGGCAATGACAGCAGGTGCCCCCTCTAGACTAGTTAAGAAGTCTTAGTCCCTTTCTTCCACTGGTTGACCTGTCAGGTTATTCACCCTCCTTCCACTCCACTCATCCCACATCATCACCACTGAATAGAAACTACACTTTTAGATTCTACCTTGAAGACAGTGTGAAGTCTTATATTAACATGTAATGCTGCCATCCGGAGGAAAGGGCGAAAGTCCTCAGTGCCACAACTTGTTCCCACAGTGGCAAAGGAAGGTGCAGATGAGGAGCTTTTCATGTGCAGGCAAGATTGGGACAGAGGAGAGGAGCCTAGATGATAAGATCCGGCCAGGTTCATGGCAGCGCCGCTGCTTGAGAGGAGGGGCAAGCACAGAGCAGCCTTCTCCTCCACAAGTCACAACTTTCCCTGGGACATGCCCCTTCCCAGCCTGGGCTGGAGGGTCCGGCCTCGGAATGGTGTCCAGCGTGGCTGGCTGGAGAATGCCTTTGCCTCCAGGAGTAACACTTCATCCTCCAAGTCCAGGTGCACTGAATTCCAAAAATCCCATCTGGCAGAATCCTGCCAGCTCGTCACAATAGCACCTTTGTTGTTATGCAACATAGCACCGGCGAGATCTTGCTTTTGTTTCTGTTGTGTCACCTTTTTCACTCCCTAAATGCTACACAGAAGGCAACAGAGTTGGGGACTATGATCTCAATTTCTGGAAGTTCAGTTTTCCTCCATAAAATGGGAAGAAACGACTCCAAAGCCAAATAATAACCAACAAAGGGACGGGAAAATTTTAAGAATGCCTCAGGGTTACTGGCATTTGTTTCTGCCCCCACACAAAATTCCTGTGCTTTGTAGCCTCTCCTGGGCTAGAGTGAAGTGTTTCCCTTAATGAAGATGGTTCCGGTGCCAGCCTCCCCAAAGCTCTGAGGCGGTTACAATCTCGAACCGATAAATCTTTTTATCTGGCTTGTTTTGCTCTGTTGAGTTTCAGCAAGACTGTTGGACCCCATCTATGAGACATCATTCAGTCATTAGCATTGTGGTACATTCTGAGGAATGCAAACGCAGAACTTCATTTGCTGTCATCCATATTCAGACAAATTCAGACTCTTTGAACACTGCGATTGAAACTTCTAAGAAGAAATGAGCTGTAATTTAGTAGATTTAAAAGTGGATTTAGTTAGAGAGACAACAGGAGAAATAGTTGTGAGCCGAGCGTGGTGGTGCGTGTCTGCAATGCCAGCCTTCAGAAGGCTGAGGCAGGGATCACTGTGAGTTCAAGGCCAGCCCGGGCTCCATAGTGAGATCAAGGCCCAGCTGAACTGCACAATGAGATTCTTCCTCAAAAAAACAAAAAAAGAAGAAAGATCATTTTAAAAAAAAAGTGTGAGCTTGGACAAGTCACTTTACCACTTCTTTTTTCACTTCTGTGAAATACTACTTCATGGCAGTACAGTACCCATATTAAATGACCAGCTCTGCAAACACCCAAGCCCGGCCTAGTCAGTGCTCCCCTGCTGCTGTGAGTGTCCTAAAGCGGTAAGGCCACAACAGCTGGAAGGATGGCTTCAGCAAGGGCTTAGCCCGAGGACCTGCCCCAGAGTTAGTTCCTCCTGCTAGAGTAGTCTGAAGCTGAACTTGGCTGGAAACTGGAAGAAGAGCGAAGGTGAGGAAAGCCTTTATTGCTTTTAGTTCCTTGAGATCTTTTCCTGGCTCAAATCTTCAGTGCCCACCATGGTGGGGGGGCATTCTCTAGCACCCTTTCTGCGTCCTTCTAACAGTTGTTACCTGGATAAATGACTCTCTGGGCTCCCTAGGGGAAAGAACATTGGACATAGTAATGCTAATCTCAGAGACCTTTCTGATACTCTTAAAAAAAAAGCACAGGGCAAGGCCTATCTGCCCGGCCGGAAGTGTCTTATATGCAAAATGACTGATTTCCAAAACCCGTGACGTCACCTCTCCAGAGGCCTCCTCTTCTGTTTTGGTTTATATGTGGGAATCCAGCCGGGAGTGTCCTCCTGACTCTCAGCGTGCAGGGGAAGCTGCCTGGTGCAGCCGACTCTGCCAGCTTACGTAGGGCCCAGAAGACCTTCTAGGCCTCTATGGTCCCCAAACAAAAGGGCAGCAGTTTTTTGTTCCGAAATTTTCTGGGAAATAATTAACTTGTTTCCTTTGATTCTTTCCACCGTGTATGAGGACAGTCAAGTGGCCAGGGTGGAGAGCGTGTTCTATTATTTTTCAGCATTGCTAAAGTAAACACTGGAAGAAATTCTGCTAGAAAAGCTCAGCTCTCTTCGGAGGGTTGGAGTATGTGTGTGTGTGTGTGTGTGTGTGTGTGTGTGTGTTTCTGTCAACAGCACTATTGAGTAAAAGACATGGCCACTTCCGCTAATTTCTCTCTCTCTCTCTTTCTCTTAAAGGTCTGAGTTGCCTGCTGTTATTCACAAAGATGTTTTTTATCTTTAACTTCTTATTTTCTCCACTGCCAACCCCGGCCCTGGTCTGCCTCCTGACGTTCGGAGCTGCCATCTTCCTGTGGCTGATCAACAGACCTCTGCCAGTCTTATCTCCCACTGACCTGAACAAGCAGTCTGTGGGGATTGAGGTAATTTTCCAGTCATCTTTGTAGCTGCTCGACCTTTGTTGAACACAAACTATGGTTCAAAACCTGGAGGTAACTCATAAAGAGGAAGGGGGGTCTAGTATAGTGTGAGAAATTAGCCATTTTAGGTTACTGATCAATGGATAATCTATAAACTTAAAGTTCTCTTACGAGCACATTTCCCTTTGTAACAAAATGAAATCACAGCTGGGTCATAGGATGCCAGTAATCTAAATCAGGGATCAGCCAACTGCAGTCCTTGGACAAATCCTACTTTCTTTTTTTTTTTTTTTTTTTTTTTTTTTTTTTTTTTTTTTTTTTTTTTTTTTTTTTGGTGCAACTTGCAAGCCTTGAATTGTTTTCATGTTTTTTAAAGGAATAAATTTTTAAAGGTGGGGGAGAGGATTATGTATGTTCTGCAAAACCTGAAATATTCTAGCCTAAACTATCTAGCTGTTTAGAGAAAAATTTTGCCAGCTCATATTTTGAGAGTGAGAAAACGTTTTCATAGAAATACCCAGTTCAGAGAACAGAAAGAAGGCATTTCCTCAAATTCAATTCTATCTTTGAGTTACTATCCCTCCTCCTCAGAAATTGACATGGGCTCATTCCCCTGGCTGTCAGTGAGATATAACTTCCTCTGTGTCTCTCGAAAGCTCCAGGTATGTTCTCTTCCTCCTGTATCTCTGAAAGCCCCAGTGATGTTCTCTCCATCTTTTCTTCCTTATCCTCCATCAATAGTATCATCCATTTTCATCTGATAGCCTCTTCAGAGAAAAAATAATCCCTGTCGCATTGCAGGCTAGCCCCATCTATTTTTATACAATCTTCTTTCATCTATTCAGGCATCTTACTTCCAGGCATCTCCACTCTCTACATCTTGGTTCCCCAATTCTTCTAGTACATTTCCATGTTTTTTACCATCTTCCTGTCCTGCTGCTTCAGGCCACCCTGTCTGTCCAATCCTTCCATTTCTCACTAGAGGTCTTTAGGAGTTATCTGTTTACTGACTTCCTTTTCTGAATTTCAATTCCCCAAGGATGCCCTCTGATCATTACTACCGTCTCTGAAATGCTCTGGGTCCTTTGTAACCTACTTTCTTAATTCAGTGACTCTACCCCCAGCCTCCTTCTCACCTGACTTCAGAATTCTTTCTCGAAACTCCTCCTTGCACCTTTCATAATAACCCTTCAGTGAGGAGCTTTCCTTGTTCCAATGAATTGTCACTTCAGTTCTTCCCTTACTTCATTCTGGAGTTTCCTTCTTAGTACCTCTGAGATTCTGCTAAAGCAGGAATCGGCAAACACAATCTGAAAGAGCCAGGCAGTAAGTAGTTATGGTTTTATAGACCACATGACCTCTCTTGCAACTATTTAATGTTGCTGTTTTAGAATGAAAGTACCAGACAATATGTAGATGAGTGAGCATGACTGTGTTCCAATAAAACTTTATTTATGAAAGCAAATGGCAGGCCAGACTCAGCCCATTGGTTGCAGTCTGACAATTCCTGTTCTAATCCTCAAGGCTGAGAAAAGATCTCCACTCCTACCTCTTGAAAACGTATCTAAAGGGTATGGCACCCAATCCTGACTTTCTAATTCTGATCTCAGTAAAGCTCAAGTAATCAAGCCCAGCATATTTCTTCACTTCTTTTAATTTTGGAGAAGAGTCTCACTAAGTTACCCAGGATGGCAACAAACTTGAGCTCCTTCCTCAGCTTCTGGAGTAGCTGCCACTGTGGGTGTGCACTAGAGCACATGGCTCTGCCTTTCTCTCTCTCCTCCCCACCCATTTTCTGTCTCAGTTAAAGCTGTCTGTTCTTATCCAGTTGCTTACAGTTAAGATTCTAAATCAAATCATCTTGATTCTTCCATCTTCCTCCTCCGATGCCTATAAACAAATTGCAAGACCCTCTCTTCCTCACTGGACAGGGAATTTATTTTTGATATCTTGCCTTAATTCATGGAAATCTCCTCTAATGTCCTAGGTTAAATCAGACCTCTTGTTACAGCCTCACGTGTTACTCTGTACTTTTATAATCTGTATCTTGCTCAGTAATTTACATTTGTAATGCTTATCTAATTGATAGCTGTTCTTCTCTAGACAAACTTTCATGAGAGTTGGGCCACACTGTAGCTCCTATTGTACCTACAAGACCCTTCCCTTGGGCCTGATTCTTTAGCTCAGAGGGGTCCCTCGCTGCTTTCTCTTTCTCCAGCACTATCTCTCTAGCTTCCCACTAGACTCTGTGAGCCAATTCTTGCCTTCGTGACTTTGTTCAGACTGTTCTTTCATTCCGGGTGATTTTTCTTTTTTCTCTCCTCTATCTTATCCAAGCGACATGTTTTTGATAAATGCTTATTTATCTTAAAGGCTTTATTAAAATATCTTTTTTTTCCTCTGTAACCTTTCTTCTTCACACATTCCTCTCCCTATTGTACATCTATTTTTTTAGCACAGCATGTACATTATCTTATTTGCATGCCCTTCCCTTTTTACCTATTCATAGTCCAAAAATTCTAGTTTATGAGGAGCTTAGGAGCAGCTATGTTGTCTAAAGTCCCATTTTCAGTGTTTTCCCAGTGTGTGGAATATATAGTATACATTTAGTATGTGTTTAAACTTGATACAGCTTTTTAAAAGGATGTAAAGTTGTGTATATAACCCATCCTCTGTGTATGTATATACATATACATGCCAGTGTGGTTACTACAGCATAATTGTGATAGTCTGGATTGTGGGATTACAGGTCCACTTTTTAAAAGTCTTTTTTTATACTTTTATATTTTTCAAAATGTCTATGATGTGAACATACCACAATTTTAAAATTTGATTGATTAGTAAGGAGAATATATCCCTGTGACCTGAAAAATTGGCAAGTATGTTCTTTTCAGTTCGATGCATAAAAGTTTGTAAAGAGCAGAGATTCAGATTTGGCCTAAACTTGGTCTTGTGTCTTAGGGAGGAGCACGGAAATCCGTTTTGCAGAAGAGCGACCTGATACGTTGTTACTTCCCAGATGCCAAGACGGTGTATGAAATCTTCCAGAGGGGACTTGCTGTGTCTGGTAAGCATGGCGGTCTGTCCTGGCCTATATGCGGCCTGAGGTGGGGTCTGTCCTCCTCTCCTCTGCCCTGTCACTTCTAAAACCCCCAGTGTTTCCACGTGGTCCAGGTAGAATCACAATGTAGAAGACAGAAACGACACCGCGCAGTGTCAGTTTGGATGCTGGAAACAGTGTAGGGTAGATATGAGTTTGGAACCACTTCTTCCTTTTCCTGCTGTGTGCCTCTTTAATTCTCTTCACCTATTCCTCACTTAAGACAAGTAGACATGTCCTTGCCCAGCTGTTGTTAAAAAGTCAATCTGACCATCACATGTCAGAGAGTATTTTGATTACCTTGTTACTATACTGGTTTAGGAACATGCTTTTCATAAATGTACTCCCTGCATTTACACATGAAAAATCTGAGGCAGGATGGTCAGCTGGGACTCCTAACTTCTTACCTCATTCTTGACTCCAGTATCATACTCCTGGTCCTGCCACCACTCTTTGCATAGCAAAAGGCAGCTGTCTTTGGGCTTTCTTATAAACACCAGACTGGCTTGGATTAGTTCATTTAAAACAGGTCCCTGTCTTATATCACTGAACACAATGCCAGGTGCCCAAGTTTCCTCTCAAAATCACTTTTCAGGTCTTTCTATACCTTTTTTCCTTTGGATAATTTTCTGGCCTTATATCCCTCCTTTCCCTGCTCCCTGTTGCCCATGACCATGGCAATGTTTGTAGCCAACTCCCATCAAGTGCTAGCTGTGCAACAGGTGCTGCACATATTTTATCTACTTAATCTTTCCTTAATCTCTAGGAGTTAGTCCCTGTCAACCTCAGCTTTTCAGATAAGAAAATGGAGATTCAAAGGTTCAAGGACATTTCCGAGGTCACAAAACTAGAAAATGTTAGAGCTGATACTGAAACCTAAGTCTGTCTGTATGATGATTGTTCTATTTTATGGCAGCTCTTACATGTTATATAAAAGCAGTTACTCCTCAAGACGATGTAAAGTTTATTGTAAAGAAAACTTCTATTTAAGGCCCCGCGAGGGCCCACTGTTTAGTGTTTCTTGTCCAAATTAGCATTCTTTTAGACTTCCAGGCAAAACCAAACAAAAACCAAATCAAAATTGATTTTTTTACTTCGCTGGCTACTTAAGATTGAAAACGGCTTATAAAATAGTAGAATTTCCTGGAAATTTTATTCATTGAGCATATGTTGTTACGGTAACTAAAAACAAGTCACATAGTGTGTGATATGTGGCTTTTTAGGATTTTTTTCAATACTAAATTAAGACACTTCATTTAGGGGTTTTTTAATACCAAATTAAAATTAAGGTAGTAAGATTAAAATGGCTTCTTAAACTGGGTGCAGTGGTACATACCTGTAATCCTAGCTATTCAGAAGGCTGAGGTAGGTGGCCAACCTGGGCAACAAAGTGAGACCTCTCCTCAAAAATAAACAAAGAAATAAATAAATGGTTTCTTATGCAAGTACACATGAGAAATGGCTTGGCTATTTCTATAGAAAAATGACACTTCCGACCCTACCTGGGGTTGAATACTTTAGCCCCAGTATATCCTTTTAACTCCTAGCCAGTAGTTCACCTATTTTAAGAATCACCAAGATATTTTTTTAAAAATGTTTGTCCCCTGGTTCTGCCTTAGTTCCACTGAATCAGAATCCCAGATGGTGAGAGCTAATAATCCTCAAAAAGTGTTAAAAATACAAAGCTTTGGAGAGTGTGCCTACCAGAGTTTAAACTCTAGTTAGCTTAAGTCAGCTACTCTACCAGGAAGTTCTAAGTGGGTAGGCTCTTTGGCACTCTGAGCAGAGCCAGGTCTGCGTTGAACAGATTAATCAAAGGCCAGGCCAGTGATGGCAAACCTATGGCACACGTGCCGCAGCCGGCTGTTATCGTTGAAAGCTCTAAAAGGTTCGCCATCACTGGGCTAGGCTGTTGGAGGCTGAAGCTGACTAGGGACAGAGTTGAATGAGATCTGGGTTGTTTCCCCTTTGGGCGAATTATTTGACTTGTTCCCTAACCAGGGGCCTTGCATTAGTGGGGAAGCAATAAGAAGATGCAGTCTATTTCTTCCACGTTCATCAACTCTTCCTCTTACTTGGTGAGCTTGAAGAATTTAGCCCAATCCTTCATGATTCTTAGTACCAAGTGGGGGTGGTAATCATAGAGCAGACACAAGAGGTTCACTATAGGCATTCAATAAACAGCAGCTACTATTAGTGACTGATTCAAGCCCCTGGAGCAGTGACTGTGACTAGCTGGTGGATGGGGACTTGTCATCCTCCAGGGAACATTACAGGCTGACACTTCGTTTAGGGGGCTTTCATGCAGCTGTTTCAACAGGAAAAAAGTGGTAATATTTCCTGTGGACAGTCTTGTCGTTCACATTTCATATCTCTGTAATCAGCGTGGCTGTCTCTTTCCTGTTTTCCTTCCTTTTTCCTCCATCACTTACTCAAGAAAATGGCTTTTTCTGTCCCTGAGTTCCTAGTAACTCTCCTCAATGCTTCCTTTTGGCAAGACCTGAATTCCTCTCAGCAACTTGGCTGGATCCTTTATGTAAAATTTCCTTCTTTCTCTTTTTCTATTTGTAACACGGACTTCTCCTGGCTTAAGTGTGGAGGTTTCTCAGCCACTCTGGATTGTTTCTTAGCCTAATAACACTACTTCCCGAGCTTAGCTTTAAGAGCTGTCACAGCTATTTACTCCAGGAAGGAGAGGTTCCCAGATTTATTTTAATTTGAACTAAGACTGAGTAGTTTAGATGTTCAGAATGCACATTTTCTTATTGTCAGATGTAGAACCCAAATTGGAAACTATTGAGGATAAATGTGTGTGTGTGTTCTTGTCATTCTTTATCTTAGAAGACACTGTCATATAAACGAGCAAAGAACATAAACAGATGATTCAGAAGAGCAAATAAAACAGAATGAGAAAGCATTTCACTTCACTAGCTGTTAAAGAAACTTAGATAAAAGTAATAATTTTTCAAACCTATCAAACCAGAAGACAATTTTCAAAAGACACAATTTAGTACTATTTATGAGAATGTGATAGAACTTCGTCAGTTGCTGGTGGGAGAAAAGTAAACAGTCAACTTCTCTGCCAAGCATTGTGGTACTGGTACTGTACAACTAAAGTCCCCTTCTCCTTCTCAAACTGTTTATTTCATTCTGGAGGACTATCCTGAAAATGTACTTTTTTGGGGGGTGTTGGGGATCAAACTCGGGGCCTTGCACTTGCTAGGCAAGCACTCTACCACTGGAGCTAAATCCCCAGTTCATGATAATGTCCTAAATGTGAACTTATCAGTTTGAAAATACTTATCATAACATTACTAGTGTCAAACAGGGAAACAATCTAAACACCCACAGTGAGATAAAGTCAACTATAGTAGACCCCTTCATCAGAAAGCCATTGAAATCTCTGCAGAGAAGAAATAATATAGAAGTATTTATATCAAACTGGGGAAGGAAGCAACATAGCAAATTATTATATTCATTCTAAATATGTGAATGAACGTAACTCTGTAAAACTATGCAAAGAACTTAAGCAAGGAGATAGTGTTAATCATGATATTTGTGTGGTAAGAATGATGATTCATATTTTGATTTTTTCTGTATTTTTATGACCATACATTTCTTTTATTATAAGAAAACTTAATCCAAGATCATTCAGTACAGGCTTTTTGTGTTTCTTTGTGGGCTTTTATTTGGTCACGTGACATGGGTTAGTTCACAGTGATGACTTTCTCTGGAGGCCCATGTCACGAGGCAAGTCACAGACTTAATACTGAACCACCCCTGTTTTGTTGCATTTCCTAAATGTTTCAAGAGTAGTTTATAGGACTCTGCCTTTGAGAAGTGAGTATTTACTGCTCTCGAATTTCCTGAACACGTAAGAGAAGTTCAGATTTTTGCTGGACTTGTCCTTTGTGTCTTAGTCTCTTCTGAACCCTCTTTTATCTTCTCTGGTCCAAAAGATTTGCAACTGGAGAGATTACAGTTGATTTTCTTGTAATGTTGTTTTTAGACAATGGGCCCTGCTTGGGATACAGAAAACCAAACCAACCCTACAGATGGCTGTCCTACAAACAGGTGAGTCAGGCCCGCAGTTTTAGAAAGATTCTTTCTCTAATGTATGTAGTACATGACATAATTTGGTCTTTTTCTTTTTTCTTCTTCTTCCCCCAACCCCGGCAACAGGTGTCTGATCGAGCAGAGTACCTGGGTTCCTTTCTCTTGAGTAAAGGACATAAGCCCTCACCAGACCAATTTGTTGGCATCTTTGCTCAGAATAGGCCAGAGGTAACCATATCGAGGATAACTAAAGAAAATCTCCCCTGCCACACACACACACCAATGCAGCACTCTGATGCACACTATGGCTATCTAAACCTATTTAAAGATTTTATACTGCTTATTCTTCTGCTCAAAAGAGCTATAATTCAGAGCTTCCCTAATTCCTGGTTGAATGGCTAGGATTTTAGTCTGGATGTTTGGACTTTTACTTGCCAGTGTACCATGGGTCCTTTTAAATCAAGCTGGCTGTAATATAAGGCAGATAAGGACATTCCAAGTTACTGCCAAAGGTGCTGTGGAAGAGGATTGGTTAGTATTAGAACTTGCGTATTGTACTTGAACTAGTAAACCAGGGCATCCATTGTTGTTGAGTCTGGCCATCACCATCTTGTGACAGTGGTTTGGAAGCAGGTGGTATAGAATTCCAGGTAAGTCATTAGGCCCAGTATTCTCAGGGAAAGGCTTTGCGTGATCTTTATGTTCACTAGAGCCAGTTGCTTTAGCGAGGTTTTTAGAGGAATTCTAACAAGCACTGGCTGCCTATTCCATTTTTGCTATATCTGGCTTCAGTGAGAAGAGGTGACCTTGACTCTAGTTTAGTAATTTAACACCAAATCTAGTGTGTTAGTCTGCTAGGGATGCTGTACTAAAGCACACAGGTTAGGAGGTCAGTGGTTTTGGTTTCTCCTTAGGTCTTTGACTTGCAGGTGGTCACTTTCTCATTATGTCCTCACGTGGCCTTTGATCTGTGCACACACACCCCTGGTCTCTTCCTCTTCAACAAAAACACCCATCCTATTAGATTGGGGCTTTATATTATGACCTCATTTAACTCCAGTTACCTACTAAAGTCTTGTCTCACATGCAGTCATACTGGAGTTAGGACTTCAACATGACTGTCGGGCAGGAGGGAAGAGATGCGATTCAATCTATAGTACGTAGTCTAACATTTAAGGCCCACTGCTAGCAGACTCTGACCTGCCTTTCCAATTTTATTTCCTGTTACAATTCACACTTGCTAATGTGTTTACACAGTATATCATGTCTCCTATATGTGTTCACTCCCTTCCTTCTTTGAATGTCTTATCTACTTCCATCTCCATAGCCAAATCTTACCAGTCCTCTAAAACTCTGTCTAATTTCTCTCATTTTCCCCAAAGCAATTGCAGATAGCCTTGACCTCACCCCTGGATTTGATCTCTGCCTCCCCCACCCTCCCTGGTGTTTTTCATGGAACTGGCCACGTACCTTGATATTCTGGTCTACTTTTGAGTTACGATTATCTCTGTGTCTTTCTCTAATTTAATTAACTTCTATAGCAGTATCAGTGAGGTCCCTATGGCCTGCCCTGTAGTTATTTTTTAAATGAATTCTACATAAAATGTATCAAATACACTTTTTTTTCTGAATGAACTAAACGCTCCTCAAAGTCATTATCCATGGCTTACTTGAACTTCTCTCCCCACAGTGGGTCATCTCTGAGTTGGCTTGTTACACGTACTCTATGGTAGTTGTCCCCATGTATGACACCTTGGGAGCAGAAGCCATCATATATATTGTCAACAAGGGTAAGTCTTTGCTATTACATTACAACTTGATTCTTTCTTAATTCTCTCTTAAGTTTCTGCTTTTTTTTTTTTCAGATTTGAAATAGCTGTGTCCAGTAAATAAGTGTTTCAGTCTTTTGGGTTCTGTAGTACTTAGGATATAATTTACAGAGAAATTATAAAAAAGCATATATCTAAGATATCTTAGAGTATCTAGGATATGCTTAGATAAAGGTTCAATGAAATGCTTTAAAGTGACGTAGTACAGTGGTATAGTTTAGAGACAATTCTGCTTACTTTATTACTATAAACACTGGATAAAAACCTAGAGAGTGTTTAATTGACTAAATCAAGGCGGAACCATAGATTTAATTTCTTACCCTTTATAAATGAAAGTCAGTACAGTTAATCTATGTGCACCAATACTCACGGAGAGCCTGTAGAAAAAAAAAATTGCCTTTGTCAGAGAAACAAGTCTAAGTTCAATGGGCAAGTGGCAGCTCTTTCATGTATCAAAGATGCTTCTTTTTGTTGCTGAACTACTGGATCGAGTAGCTTCATTCAAATAGTAGGTACCACAGAAGCTTTCTATTTGTACAAACATGTATCAGAGAAAACACCAACATTTAGAATCATAAAATGTTTGTCTACTAAAAATTCCATTTCCCCCCTCTTCTCTCTTCAACTCCCTACTCTCCTTCTCAAAATAAAATATGTTGATAGGACCCCCACCTCAGTGATCCAAATACATTTTCTGAAAGACTTTTCTTAAGCATAAGGAATGTCATGCATGCAATAAAATGATTATGTTTCTGTTTCAATTAAGCTCATTTATTATCAAGGGAATGTTTCAGGTTGTATACTATACATCTCATTTGCAGATGTATTCTTCATTAAGGACCTGCTAGCTTTGGAATTTTTATTTTATTTTTATTTTTATTTTTTGGTGCTTAGGATCAAACTCAGGATCTTATGCTTGCAAGGCAAGGACTCTAACCACTGAGCTATATCTCCAGCCCTAGCTTTGGAATTTTTAAGAATCTCTTTCTTCTTGAAAGGTAATCAGGTGCTTAACAGAATAGGAGAGTGACCACTGGCTGTATTTCTACTTTCAGCTGATATCTTCACAGTCATCTGTGATACACCGCAAAAAGCATCAGTCCTAATAGAGAATGTGGAAAAGGGCCTTGTCTCGAGCCTGAAGCTGGTCATTCTCATGGACCCTTTCGATGATGACCTGAAGCAAAGAGGAGAGAAGTGTGGAGTCGAGGTCTTATCTCTCCTTGATGCCGAGGTACGGATCTGAACCTCAGTTTGCAGCACGAAGGCTAGGCCAACATCATGGGCAACTTTCAGGAAATCTACACAAAAACACCAGGCTGCTGTTCTCCCTATATGGCATACAAGCTTTGAGAATGATTTCTTCAACACAACTCAGAAACTCACAGAAAGCAAGGGAAAGTACTGTGGCCAACTACATAGACTTCCAAATAGCTAATGTTTGAATACATTAGGATGTGGCCCCTGGAGCCCACGTTCACATCCCAGCTCCACTTCTAATTATAGTCCAGCTCCAATCACCTAAGTTAGGTGACATTCTACACCTCCCTTTCTCCATCCAAAAAATGGGGTAATAATAATCTCTACCTCACAGAGTTTTGGGTAGAGTTAAATGAGTTAATATATATAAATTTCTCAGGAAACAGATACGTTTTAAGCTCTGATATGTTAACTATTCATATTATTAAAGGAAGATTTAGTTGTGGTCTTCGATAACCAAACCTTAAGGGTATGGTGGGAAATTTCCATATCTGGTATCTGCCCTCCTTAGGTTAATATTCTGGAGAAACTTTATCCTTTTCCCTGGGGTTTGCATTGTACCTGGATATTGGATTTTGGATCAAATCTGGTTTGGAATTTTGGTTATATGCCCATATATCTTTGTGGAAAGGGAAAGAGGGGGCCACATTTGTCTCAAGTGTGTCCATCTCAACAAACGCTTTTCTCCCTTGGTTCTCTCCTCGTGTAGAATCTAGGCAAAGAGAACTTCAGAAAACCTGTGGTAAGTGTTCTTCTGCCTGAATTTTATTCTTGCCATAGTCAACGCTCAAAATTCATGGTTCACTAAGATCTTGTGCTTCCCCCTCCAGCCTCCAAACCCAGAAAACCTGAGCATCATCTGTTTCACCAGTGGGACCACAGGTCAGTGCCCCTGAGGCCCTTCTAGAGCCACTGGTCAACCAGAAACATAGTGTTAGTCCCTGGCTACTGGCAGTCTGTATCAATATCCTACCATTAGCCCTGTCCTTAGGGCCTTGCAACCTAAAGCTTTTGAGTGTGAATCCCAAGTAGAGAAGTAAATAGACTTCATCAAACATACAGGAGATGTTTACATGCTCTGGATTTCAGGGGTTCTAAAGATGATGTTAGCCAGCTTCCCCCTCAGCCTACCATTCTCTAGATTAGACATCCCTGGGACAATTTTATTCAATCAGGGTAGCTCTGTGATAGTTCCCTACCCATAGCTGTGCCTCTACCCCACATTGACCCATCTGGTAGAATACTTAATCATTTTTAATGTGGCCCATAACGGTCCACAAGCTACATTTATCCCAGTACACCTGACTCATAAAATTTGTTATATCACTAGGTAATATTTTTAGATCTGAGGTCTCAAACATATGAACAGCACAACAGGGGTTTACTTGAATTTTCCTCTTCACCTGTGTTTCTGAGATTATGACTGTGCCCTTGGTGGCAGTAGAAGGTCAATGGTGCTTTCAGTAGTAGCCTCTTTCGGGACATTAATTATTCTTAAACAGAGGCATATACATCCACAAGAGGACGTAGTGACAGGAAAAAACTCTTGATCTCTGGAACAGAACCAATTGAATCTAGCTTCTCTCAAGACCAAAGGCTATCTATTAGTTGCATAAAGGATCTTTCTGTCCACCTCCTATTTCCTGCAGGTCACCCCAAAGGAGCTATGTTAACCCATGGAAATATTGCTTCAAATGTTGCTGGTTTTCTCAAAAGTATTGAGGTCAGTGGTCAATTGAAAAAGAAGTTGTCATTAAAATGTGAATATGTCATAATATTTTTATTCTTGAAGTTAGAAGAGGCAGAGAGTGAGAGAGTGGGAAAAAAGGGATTAAAATCCCGAGTGTGGTCCAACACTGGTGTACAGGACAACACATTTTCAAGCTTTAGTCTTTAAGGATCATTGCAAATCTCTACACTCCACACAGTTTAACACATTCGTGGCTGGGCCATAATTCATATGTCTCACTGCTGGGCTGTATACCTCTCCTACCACCAGGGATACAATTTGCCTGATGGGACATCATACATGTACCTTCGGTGGTACAAGTCAATGGGAACATGTTAAAGTACCTCTTAGAGTTATCCACTGTATCACATGTGGCAGTCCTGAGAAGGGGTAGTTTTTAAGTGTCTATTAGAAGAGAAAAATGTCATTAAACTACTGTTGTCTCCTTGTTCCATAATCTACAGAGTGTTTTCCAGCTCACCCATAATGATGTGAGCATCTCCTACCTCCCTTTACCTCACATGTTTGAAAGGATTGTACAGGTAAGTGTCCTGTGTTCCTAGCAGGTCTGTGCAAAGGGGCATCCTGATTTGCCCATCCCATGCTTATTCCGAAGCCAGAGACACAGCATTGGTCATTCTTTCTCTGCTGTCTCAGGCGTGGCAGGGAGTTGGCTCACCTGAGTCCTAACCCTGGCAGTCCCCAGCTTGTGGTAGTGCCTTCATCTATTGAGTCTGTACGTGCCCCTTTCCCAGCGGTCCTCAAGTCCAGTGAGATCACAGCTAGAAGCTTACCAACTGCCTTTAGTTCTGAGCTGATTCATGAGACACTGTATCTTTCTTCTCGCCTTGTCTTGCTTAGAATTTTTGAAAATATTTAAAGATAGGGAAAAGGAAACTGCCCACAGAGAGGCAGGGAAAGAGCATTTGGTCCAGATAAGGGCATTTCCACACCACACCTGGGTGTGTAAGGTGATATCTCCCCATGGTGGAGACACCCCGGGAGGGCTGTGCTGGGAGTGGTCTGCAGGCTTCTCGGCTATTCTGAGGCTGATCCAGCAGCAAACAGCAGCATTGGCCTTTCAGAAATGCAGGTGATATGATGGGGAGGTTCTCTCTCTGCTCCCCCTGAATGTTTCTTCATCCTGCTTATGGTTGGTTAATGCATGGGATACTAAAATGCAGGATCCAGTTCATTGGACTAAAGTGTTCATATGTGATTAGTAAAGAAGATTGTAAGAAGCATTTAAACTTTTTAACCTTTTGGAAATTAAGATGGTCTTGCAATGCAAGGCACGTCCTAGTCTACTTGGCAGTGTTTTCTTCTTGGCACTACATAATGAATGGTGTCATAAGAAGGACAATATCTCAGAATGTCACACAGAGCTGTGGTGGAGTCAGGAGGTGGAACCCACAGTTTCACCATGTGGCTTATCTACCCTGTCACCTCATCAGAAATGTGTTTCCACCTTTTTTTTTTTTTTTTTTGAGGCAGGGTCTGACTATGTAGTTATGTAGTCCAGGCTGGCATCAAACTCATAGTGATCCTCCTGCCTCAGCCCCCCAACTGCTGGGATTACAGGTGTGTGCCATCACACTGAACTTCCATCCTTCCTTCGGGGGAGGCTCTCAGAGCCCTGACTGGGGTGAGGGGTTGCTGTACAGGGAAAAGTACCTGTAAACCTCAACTCACTTCCTTAATCCTGTCCAAGACAAGCCCCATCTGAAGTCTCCTGTCTCCTCTTTTCTCTTGGTTCCAGGCTGTCCTGTACTCCTATGGAGGCAGAGTGGGGTTCTTCCAGGGAGACATCCAGTTGCTGCCTGATGATATGAAGTCTCTAAGGCCCACAATTTTTCCCTTAGTGCCTCGCCTGGTTAACAAGGTCTATGATAAGGTAATAACCTTTCTTCCACTGGACTTGCTCTGAGAAGGAGGGCCACCCATAGTCCAGGCCCATGCTAAGTCCCTGAGAGACTGTATACCTCCAGGGAAGACGCCTCACCTCCAACCTCCTCCCTTACCAGTGCCTATGTAAAGCCATATTTACAAATGCTGCTGTGATAACCCCCTCCCTTTTCTTTTCTTTTCTTTTTTTTTTGTAATTTTTTAAAATTTTTATTTTAATGGTACCTTTCAAATATACATAATGATAACATTCATCATAGGGAATTTGTACCTGTAGATGATATATCTTGCTGCTTCTTTTTTCCCATTCCCCTCCCCTGCCTTCAACCCCTCCTCCTTCCTTATTTACAAAAGTTTTGTTTCCACTTTTTCCTTCCATTCTTTTTTCTTCTGTCCCTCTGTCCCCCCCCCATTCCCCTTCCCTTTTGAACAATTTCTTCCCTTTCCCAATATAATACATTTTAGTCCTTATTTACACTTTCGGTTTCTCACACCAGAGAAATAATGTGGTATTTAAACATGTGTGTCTGATTTATTTCACTTAAGAGTATGGTCTCAAGATGCATCCATTTACCTAGAAATGTTTCAAGCTTATCATTCTTTATGGAAGAGTAGTACTCCACTGTATAAAAAAAAATCCCCATATCTTCTTTTTCCATTCATTGATTAATGGGCAGTTGGGTTATTTCCAAGATTTAGCTATTAAAAACTGTGCCACTATAAAGGTGGGTGTGCATATATCACTGCGGTATGATGCTTTTAATTCTTTTGGAAAGATAGCAAGAAGGAGAATAGCTGGGTCAAATGGAACCTCTAAACCTAGTTTTTTGAAGTATCCCCACACTGATTTCCATAGTGGTTGCACCAGTCTATATTCCCACCAACAGTGGAGGAGGGTTCCTTTTTTCCTTACAGCCCCTTCAGCATTTGTTATTGGCTGATTTCTTGATGATAGGCTTTCTTTCTGGGTGAGATGGAATCTCAGTGTTGTTTTAATTTGCATCTCTCGAATGACCAGTGATGTTGAACATTTTTACATGTTTATTTGCCATTTCTACTTCTCCATCTGAGGAATGTCTATTCATTTCAGCTGCTCATGTTTTGATTGGGTCTTCAAATTTGGGGGAGGTCTGATTTTTTTGAGTTCTTCATATATTCTATATATTAGTCCTTTTTCAGAGGAACAGCCGGCAAAATGTTTTCCCCCACTTTGTGAGTTGTCTTTTCACTCTATTAGTGGTTTCTTTTATTTTGCAAAAGCTTTTTAATAAGATGAGACTCTGGTTGTTGATTCTTTCTGATATTTTCTGGGTGATCAGGATTTTGTTCATAAAATAATTGCCTACACCTATGTCTTCAAGAATTCTACCTATGCTGTCTTCCAGCAGTTTTGGTGTTTCTGTTTTTAATATTCAGATCTTTGACCCATTTTGATTTTAGTTTAATGCATGGTGAAAGATATGGGTCTAGTTTTGATGTTTGGCATGTGGAAAGTCAGTTTTTCCAGCACTATTTACTAAAGAGGCTATCTTTCTTCCAATGAGGGTGTTTGGCCTCTTTGTCAAAGATAAGTTGGATAAGAATGTTTGAACTTGTTTCTGCATCTTCTAATGTGTTCCATTGGTCGTTGGATCTTTTTTTTTTCCTTTGCCAGTACCATGCTGGGTTTGTTTTTTTTTTCCACAATCGCTTTGTAGTATAATTTCAGGTCAGGGATTGTGATGCCCTCTGCTTTGCCTTTGTTGCCCAGAATTGCTTTTGCTCTTCTAGGTTTCTTTTGGTTCCAAATGAATTTTAAGTTTTTTTTTTAAACAAATAATGTTTATTTTTATATTGATGACACACTTAATATATACATGGATTCAAGATACAAAATTCATTGTTTTCTCTAATTCTGAGAGGTATTCTATTGGTATTTTGATTGGGATTGCACTAAATCTGTATAACAGTTTTGGGAGTGTGGCCATTTCCACTATATTGACTCTTCCCACCCAAGAACAAAGGATATCTTTCCATTTTCTGATATCTTCCTCAATCTCCTTTTTCAGAGTACTGTAGTTTTCAATGTATAGATCTTTTACTTCCTTTGTTAGATTGATTCCTAGGTACTTCGTTTTTTAGGATGCTATTGAGAAAGATGTTGTTTCCCTAATTTCTCTCTCAGTGAGTCTGTTATTTGTGTACAGGAATGCTATTGGTTTTTGAGTGTTGACTTTGTACCAAGCTGTAATGCTGAATTTGCTTATTAAATCTAGGAGTCTTTTGGTGGAGTTTTTGAGGTCTTCTATATAGAGTATCATGTCATCTGCAAATAATGATAATTTAACTTCTTCCTTTCCTATCTTTATTCCTTTTATTTCTTTCTCTTGCCTAATTGCTCTGGCTAATGTTTCCAGAACTATATTGAATAAGAGTGGTGAGAGTGGACACCCTTGTCTCGTTTCAGATTTTAGAGTGAAAGCTTTCAGTTTTTGATCATTTAGTGTGACCTTGGCTGTTGGTGTGTCATAGATGGCTTTTGTCAGATTGCAATAAAGACTGTCGATTCCAATTTTCTATGGGGTTTTTATCATGAATGTGTGTTGGACTTTGTCAAGTCCTTTTGAGACATCTTTTGAGATGATCATATGGTTTTTGTCCTTGGTTCTGTTAATATGGTGTATCACATTTATTGATTTGCATATGTTGAACCATCCCTGCATCCCTGGGATGAATCCTACTTAGTGTATGATCTTCTTGATGACTTTTTGCTTTCTCTTTGCCAGTATCTTATTGAGGGTTTTTGCATCTATGTTCATTAATGAGATCGGCCTGTAGTTCTCTTTTTTGGTTGGATCCTTCTCTGGTTTTGATATCAGGGTAATGCTTGCTTCCAGGAATGAATTTGGAAGTGTTGCTTCCCTTTCAATTTCATTGACAAGTTTGAGGAGTAGAGGCATTAGATCTTCCCTAAATTTCTCATAGAATTCTGCAGTAGTTCGTCAGAACCTGGGTTTTTCTTTGTTGGTAGGTTTTTAATTACTGCTTTAATTTCAGTGGCTGATGTTGAACCACTCCCCTTTTCTTTGGGTAAGATTACTGACCCAAGGAAGAGCTCAATTCTGAGACGTGGGGAGCCCCTCAATGTTTAGCTGACTTATTGGGAATTTGTTACTCTGATTTACATGTCCTGATTATTGGGCTACTTGCTGAGGTGCCCTGCTCCATGGTAGACATTTCAGATGCATCCTCTCACTGAATTCTCACACAAACATAGTACATCACACTTGTTCTTATTATCTCTAACCAATATGAGGAAAGTAAGCCTTGGAGTTAAAGAATTTTCCCAGAGGCATATCTAACAAGGAATGGGCTTAACCAACTGTCGCCTAGTAGTTTTAGCTGGTTACTGTTCACTGGTGTTTGCAAAATGGTGATTTTTCTAATTGTGTAATTCCTCTAATTCTGTAATTCCTCCGTATTCATTATCTGAGAGTCTACCATAAAGACTTAACAAATATATTCTTTTCTTTAATTTTCCAGTCCTCAGAATAATGAGTTGGTGACCTAGCAACCTTCAAAAGTGACCAGTGAAGGTTTTCTTGTATAATTATGAACTTAACAATTTTCATATTTGTATGTTTAATTTATTTCAGTTATTCTTCTTGATATTCAAATGATCCCAGCTTGGAAGTTGGAGTGCCCATGAAGTTGTTCACATGTCCTTTTGCCATGACCCTGGCAGTCTTTGATAGGTTCCTTGCTTTCTAGCACAACAATATGTCCTAAACTTGTCTTACATAGTTCTTTTTTCTTTTTCTTTTTTTTTTGGAGGGGGGTGGGGGTGCTGGGGGTGCTGGGGATTGAACTCAGGGCCTTGCATTTGCTAGGCAAGTGCTGTACCACTGAGATAAATCCCTAATCCCACTCATTTTATGTATTTCTGACCCAAGTTCTAGATTGACTAATTTCTTTAAGCTACCATTGGACCTGAAATTTGAAGTCAGGCAATCTAATAACATTGCTTAATTCCACAGGCCTGAAGCCCTGTGGCAATAACATGTAGCAATTTTTCACTGGCTTTGGATGTTCACTCTGATATTCTAACATTCCCATTCAAGCTTGGAACTCCCACCAGAGTCTAACATGGGGCTACAGAGGCAGAGTAGGCAATATTCCAGAACATGGGTGACCCATGGACTTTGAAACTAACAGAACTGTTAACATTTCCAACAGTTCTTCATCATACAATAGAATTATTAGATTTGATTATTAGAGTTGTGTTTTGTGTTGTTATACTTTTATTTTTGAGAGGTAGTATTTTATAATATTGTAATAATTCATAACCTACTCCTGGAACTTATTTTTAAATGGAGGATGTTACTAGTATGAATTTCAAATTCTAGCTTTGTCAGCGACTTGTTTAGGAGGAAAGTAAGTTTTGTGAATATTGAAAAAGGTAAATTTCTTACGACTGAGAGAGGTACCAGGCATGAGATGATACAGGCAGCATCGTGTAGATCTCTGAGACAAATGGCAAGATATTGGTAAAATGATAATGTTACAGGTCTGAGTAGATGTCTAGAGACTAGATCACAGCTTGCATTAGAAGGCAAATGTGAGCTAGGCACAATGGCCCATGCCTGTAATACCAGCTACTCAGCAAGCTGAATTAGGAAGGTCAGGAGTTCAAAGTCAGCCTGGGAAACTTAGTGAAACCTATCTCAAAAAATAATAATGAAACAAAAAAGAAGTTGAGAATGAGCAGTCCTGATTTTCTGGAGGCCCAGAAATGGAAGCATAGACATAGATGGCCAGAGAGGCAACCTTCAACTTTTGAGCTACAAGTAACTTTGATTTTCTTGAATCTGATTTCCAGTACAATGACATCTTAAAGGCTGGAATGTGGAGTTCAGGATTTAATTTGAGAAATAAAGGTGTGGGGAGTATTGGAGCTGTACTCGCCGAAGCTTTTCTTAGGCAAGAGTATGGATGATGGGTTACAGACTTACAGCGACACCAGAGTCAGGAAAACCAGGGAAACAATATGAACTGGGAAAACCATGTCGAATGGTTAAGCCCAAAGGGGAGAAATGGTCCAGGTAAGTAAGTCTGTTGAATTTCGTATGATGTAGCTAAGGGTGCTTTTGTTATTGAGAAGGGTGGTAGTTCTATATGTTTAGTAAATATAAAAACACCAGAAAGTTAGGTAAGAGGAGATGGTAGCTTTTTAAAAGCCAGATTGCTAAGTCCTTCTACTGAACTTAAACCTTAGGACTGGTGCTCAATGGGTTGTTTTTTAACCTAATTTTTTTTATCCAGTGACTTTGCAGGCAGTCTTTCTTCATCATCATTTGCTAACCTCAGTTGTCAAAGTTGTCTGTCAAGGACCAGAAATCTGGATCTCTGAATGTCTCTCTTAAGCTCATTTCTTTCTGAGGGTGGCTGTACTTTTCTGGATAATCATTATTCAGCGACACAATTCATGAGTGTGGAACACTTCCTTATGAACTAGAAGGCACCATCGCATCCTTACTAACTAATGACCTTACTGAGTATCTCTAGTGGGTTTCCAAAGAAAACGAATTGTCTCCTTGCAGGTACAAAATGAAGCCAAGACACCCTTGAAGAAGTTCTTGTTGAAGTTGGCTATTGCCAGTAAATGCAATGAAGTGAGAAACGGTATCATCAGGCGTGACAGTCTGTGGGATACGCTCATTTTTTCAAAGATCCAGGTAGGTTAGGTGGGTCCTGGATGAGCCAGTCAAATACCAGGATGCTCGCTGCTCACTGTACTTTGCTTTTCCTTCATAGCTGAGCATTACTTTAACTGGAGATCTGTTGGACTCTTGTCTACTCACCTTGGAGACTCCTCTTGTACAACTTTGCCACTAAAAAAATTGGCCTAAAAGCACAAAACAAATTTTATTTAGGTACTATGCCTCTCTAGTATGTATTATACCATTTATTCTCCTACATGGTCTGTTGACATTATAAACAATTTTATAGGTCCCCAAATACAAATTTTTTGAGGAACTTAAAGAAAATATGCAAGTTCTGGTCTCAAGTATGGATGGTGGTGGCAGTAACAGTTAACATTTTAAATGCTTTTTTATAATGTTAGGCCCTGTTCTAAGTGTTTGTAAATTAACTAATTTAATTCTTGTAACAACATGCTATTATATCCATGTTACAGTGGAGGAATCAGAAGCCAAGAAAATAGATTTCAGTGGGTCTTTTTGTTTTGTTTTGTTTTTCCATGGTACTGAACAGAACAGCCTGGGCGGGAAGGTTCGCTTGGTGGTCACTGGAGCAGCCCCCATCTCCAATACAGTCTTGATGTTCTTCCGGGCAGCAATGGGATGTCTGGTAAGATTTTATTTTTGTATATATAGAGCTCACTATTAAAAAAATGAAAACAAGATTGCAAAATACCAAAGAGAAAGTTACCCCAAATCTCAAAATCAAGAGAAAATATCTTCCAGGTTGCCTCTGTGCATCTGTGTATAGAAATTTTTACACAAATGGAATTAGTACTCTAAAATACCCACTTAACAGTACTTGTTAACATCGCTCCTTTTCAAATAAAGATCTACATCATTTTAAGGTTTTCAAAACTGTTTATTGAATTCACTCAAATGGTGAGTTTACTCTCAATAAACATTTGAGTTGCTTACTGTTTTTCACTGTTATAATCAATAAAGTGATAAGGACACTTGTGTCCTTTAGTATGTATTCAATTATCAGTTTAGAATAAATCCATGAAAATAGAAATTATTAGATCAAAGCGCATATGTATGTGTGTTCATATACTTTTAAAAAACATAGTAATGTATATTGCCAAATTTTCCTCCAGAAAGATCTAGCCTTTTATATACATCCCTACAAATAATGCATAAGGCCTCATTTCCCTGCATTCCTACTAGTGACAGGCCTCATCAGTCATTTAAGCCTTAGTCTGTTAGTCACCTCTAAATGAAATACTATTGCAGTGTTTTCTTTAATTAACACCTGAGTGTCTTTTCTATTGCTTATTGACATTAGTATGTCTTTCATGAATTACTCTATTACCCCCTCACAGAAAAAGGGGCAAAATGTGATTTGGTTCTCTTTCGTATTGCTAAGGATTCTTCGTATAATAATAATATTAATCTTTGTTGTACTGAAAGTACTTTTCTTAGCCTCATATTTTTCCTTGTATATTGCTACATAAGTTTCAAATGTTTAGGTCCTCAAGTTGATTAAGGCTTTCTATTTGTGGTTTTTGAATTGCTTAGACAGGACTTTTTAATCCCCGATATTTCATAAGACTGTTTTCATCCATATTTCCTGATAAACTTACGGTTTTACATTTTTTTCCATTTGTATCTTTGCTCTAGCTAGCATGGGTATAGAACCTGGATATGGATATTATCTCATCCCCTCCCCACTAAATGGATTGCTGATCTGCTTATTCAGCCAACCACACACAGTACAAACAAAATAGAAAACAGACACAGGCTTGTGCTCCCAGAGAATGACCCTATCCGTATAACCGCAATCAAAATAGATTCTGAGCCGACAGCAGAGCTAGTCAGAAGTCCTCTAGTTTTTCAAACTATAATCTTCTCAGTCATTCTTAACACTTATCCTCAGTCCCTATGAAGAGTAGATTAGAAAGTCCTGCTCTTACCCTTCTCCTAGAAGAGTCTTCTGTTGGCCTTTCTCCTCTCTACCAACCACAGGCCACGCTTACAATGCAACAACCTAGCAACTTGCTTCCCGCCACTAGCCTTCCCCAGTCCAGGT
Source organism: Hystrix cristata (assembly GCA_004026905.1). NCBI lineage: Eukaryota > Metazoa > Chordata > Mammalia > Rodentia > Hystricidae > Hystrix > Hystrix cristata. The sequence continues at coordinate 38,629 of PVJO010009742.1, read as the reverse complement.
TACCTTCTATGCTAAGGTTAGCAAATTGCAGCACAGGCCAAGCTTAATCTGCTGTGTGTCTTTATAAATGAAATTTTACTGGAATGCAATCATAGTCATTCATTTAAGCAATCTATGACTATTCGCCAGCTATACTGCCGGAGTTAAGATGTTGAGAAATAGACCATAAAGCTGAAAATATTTATTATCTTGCCCTGTGCAGAAAAAGTTAGACGATACCTGTTCTTACCATAGCTAGAGTTATTTTCCTTTAAAACATGTTGCTCCATTTCTTCAAGTCCTTCAGGGATGCTCCATTGCCCAGGTTCAAGTCCAATTGCCACTGGATTGTGCATCACTTAATAACTTACATTTTGCCAACCACTCGAAATGACATATTTTTCATGTAGGCTTCTGTAATTTGCTCTTTTTCTGAACCCTTTTGGTTTTTGAGTAAACTCTTACCTGTAAAAACTTAGCACCTGAGGTGTGAATTCTAGGTTTTAAGAAACTAAGTATCCTCCAATCCTAAGAGGTCTTGCTTTCCTGGCCATGGGGCAGGAGCAGCTCATACTTGATTTTGAGCACATCTCAAAGCTCTTCTTTGGTTTCCCAGGTGTTGGAAGGTTATGGTCAAACAGAATGCTCAGGTGTCTGTACAATTACATTACCTGGCGACTGGACCCCAGGTAGGTCCTCTATGTGCTGGGCAGTGGGTACAGTGGTTGGGAGAAGTGTTCTAACTGAACTTGCACTTAGGAGTTTAGATAATCTCAATTTTTTAAAACAATGTAGCAAGTGTCAAGTGTCAAGTTTTAGGTCCAAGCTTGTGTATCTTGACTATCCAGCATTGGTACCAGGTGATTTTTCAGTCCTATTTTCTTAGGGTTGATCCATAAATATCTCAGAAATATGCCTGGAAGTTTTGTAGTTTCCCAGCTGATTCAATGTGGTATGTTCTAGGTCATGTTGGACCCCCTGTGTGTTGCAATCATGTGAAGTTGGAAGATGTACCTGACATGGGCTACTTTTCAGTGAACAATGAAGGAGAGGTGAGTGGGTCATATGATGTAGTCATGTTGGGGGTGGAGGTTTAAATGAGAAAGACATAATTGTAAGGAGGCTTCGGTTTTACTCCCTGGAGATATTTGGCAAGAAATGAAGCATCTCTGAGCCTCACTTTCTTATCCCTTATACTGGAACTAAATTATAGTGTTTTTCATGTTGTAGTGGAATCCACTGAATGAGAACAGTAGAAGCAGTTATCTCATAAAATGCCCTTGCTATTGTCACCACCTTCTTCTTTCTGATATACAGATCTGCATCGAAGGTGTCAATGTGTTCCAAGGATATCTAAAAGACCCTGAGAAGACACAGGAAGTCCTGGACAAAGATGGCTGGCTTCACACTGGAGACATTGGTCGCTGGCTCCCAGTGAGTATTTTTTTTATAACTCCTAGAAGTCTATGCTGCCGGACTAGGGGAATGCAAGTAGGTTAATCAGCTGAGGCAGCTAGAGAGGAGTAAGTCTTTATCCTACCTGGTGTGTGGCTTTCTCCTCCTGTAAAGAGATAAACATAGCAGTTGAAAGAAACCAGGCTGGGAGTTGGGAGATCTGTGTTCTATTTACAGCTCTTCCATGGACCAAGATGTGAAATCCTGAGAAAGTAGGTTAATGTGTGACCTGGAGCTGCCCAAACTAGAGAGGCTTTCTTCCTCAGGGCCAGAGTACTTTTGCTACTTTGACCACAATGTTATAGAAGACAAGATGTACACCAGTTGAAGGGTTTTCTTCTCTTCTTGTTTATTCTCAAGTACAAAGTCAGCAGTAGCCAATAGTATGGGCCCTGTTTCCAGACCTAAACTGTAGGTGGGATTCTTTGACATCTCAAAATAGTCCTGAACCTTGGAATTGGCATCTATCCCCTGCAGTAGAATAGATTTATTCATGGCCAGGGGAAAAATAGGTGACTTTTCTGGAAAATGGGTAAAGAGGTGCAAAAGTCTCTTCTTCTTTCCCCCCTTCTCTTTCCTTTTTACTTTTCTTGAGGCAGAAATTGAGATTTGATCATTCCATGCACCTGCAATTTTCACCTTTCGTGAATTTCAAAGAGATATTTTTTCTCAATTCAGAAAGACACATCAAACAAGGAAGTGGGATTTCTAAACCAAATGTTTGCAGAGACTAGCTAATGTTTGCCTGTCAATGGCCTTTAAGGCCTCTCTCCATAGTGGACACAGAGCTTTTTATGGTTTTGCTTGCTGATAAACGATTAGCAACAGTTGCTGTTGATCCCATCCTTTTTCCCAGAAAGAGGAAATCATGGCATGGTAATGGGGAAGTCTTCAATCCCCCACAGTAATTTCTTTCCAAAGAGTTTCCTTTCTCAATAGCTTTCTTTGAGGGGTGGGGTAGGGTGGTGCGCAGCTGTAATCCCAGCTACTCAGACTGATGGGAGGGTGATTAGAAGTTCAAGGCAAGGCTGGGCAACTTAGTGAGAATTTGTCTGGAAAAAAAAAAAAAAAGAGCACAGGGGATATAGCTCAGTGTGTTGGCCATGTTTTCAACACCAGTACCACCAAAGAGAGAGGGATTCTTCGTGTACTTTGTGCTAGGGGAATGGGAATGTAATTAGATCTTAAAATGTCTTTCTTGCTCATTTCAAAATTTAAGTGAGATTCAAAGAATTCTTGACAACAAGACCTTCGAGAGCAAGGTCCTAATGACACCACTGTTCATAGAATTCAGTCTCATTGTATCTTTTTTCTTCCCCATTGTATCTTGCTAACATATGTTTCTGTTTAATAAGTGTCCTGCTCTCATAAGCTGAGGATGTAGGCAACAGAAATGTCCTCTCACAGGGTGTAAAAGGCCACTCCTCATTAATCACCTTCAGATAGTGTTAGTCTGGACTGATGGTTCCAGGGTCAGTTCAGTCTACTGCCCTACTTATAGTGTGCTCAGGTGGATTGTGTTTGCCATTTGTCCCAATTCTACAATTCAAATCCCCAAGAACATAAGCTCCTCAGAGAAATTAGACGCAGAGAAACGAAGTTGCAAATGACTTCTGGTGTCTGGTCAGACAGCCTGCCCCAGCCTGCTTCTGTCCCAACAAGCCCAATTACTGACTTGTCTGTCTCATTAGTGCGGTGAAGCTGCCTCAGCCTGCTCCTGGCGCTGTCAGAAGGGAAATAGCAGGGAATCAAGAAGGGGAAGAGCTAACTAATTCGAAAGTCTTAGGAAAACACTCTCCCTATTCCAGAGAGTTCTGCAGGAGGACTAATTGGAAATTAAATTATGGGAAATTAAGAGCTACAAAATTTCTTTGTTGCTTGAGGCCAACCTTAGCAAATCCCAGAGACTTTCCACAGGCATACAGTATAGACAGACTCTTGCTGGAAGCTTCTTCCCCTTTCCCCAAAGCCAAGAAAGAAGAAGATTTTCCAAAGTCTCTTTGGAGAAATAAATCAACTTTTTTTTTTAAATTTTAGATGAGAAATTCACATTTTTAATTTTTTATTAGTACCTGCGTATAGCACATAATGATCACATTCTTTATGGGGAGTTTGTACAGTTATGTAACACATTCCAATTCTTTTTCCCTCCTCTTCCCTCCTCCTCTCCCCCACTATCTCCTGGTCCCCTTGTCTTTTGCAAAAGACCTATCTTCCTGCTTCCTATTATCTATCTTTTATTTTGCTTTTTATTTTAATTTGGGGTTCTCACAGAAGTGAAATCATTCAATATTTAAGCTTGTGTGTGTGGTTCATTTCACTTAACATTAAGGTCTCAAGGTATACCCATTTTCCTATGAATGATTCAAGTTTATCCTTCTTTAGGGCAAAGTAGTACTCCACTGTGTATAAATATCACATTTTCTTTTTCTGTTGATGGGGATATAGGCCACTTCCAAGATTTAGCTATTGTGAGTTGTGCTGCTATAAACATGGGTATGCACATATTATTGTAATATGATGTGTTTAACTCTTTCCAGAAGACACTCAGAAGAGGTAGAGGTGGATCAAATGGAATTTTTAGTTTTAGTGTTTTGAGGAATCTCCATACTGATTTCCATAGTGGTTGTACCAGTTTACTGTCAGTCACATCAACAATGTATAAGTGTCCCTTTTCCCTCTGCAACCTCTCCAGCCTTTGTTATTTGATGTCTTGATGATAGCCTTTCTTTCTAGAATAAGTTGGAACCTTAGTGTCTTAATTTGCCTTTCTCTAATGGCCAGAGGTGTTGAAAATGTTTTCATGTATTTATTGGCCATTTGTACTTCTTCTTCTGATAAGTATCTATTCATTTCAGTTACCCATTTTTGATTGGGTCTTTGATTGGGGGGTGTCTAATTTTTTTTAGTTCTTTATATATTCTAGGTCTCAGTCCTCTGTCTGAGGAATAGCTTGCAATTTTTTTTTCCCTTTCTATAGTTTGTTTCATCACTCTGTTGGTTGTTTTCTTTGCTGTGCAGAAACTTTTTAATTTGATATGACCCAATTTGTTGATTTTTGATTTTTTTTTTTGTGATGCCTGGGGTTCTGTTCAGAAAATCCTTGCCTACACGTATATCTTCAAGAGTTTTACCTATTTTATCTTCCAGCAAATTAAGCGTTTCTGTTTTAACATTAGATCTTTGATTCATGTTTATTTTAGTGTCATATATGGTCAGAGATATGGGTCTAGATTCAGTCTTCTGCATGTGGGTAGCCAGTTTTCCCAGAACCATTTGTTAAAGAGGTTATCTTTCCTACAGCATGTATTTTTGGCCCTCCTGTCAAACATCAGATAGCTGAATGTGCCTGGGGTTATATCTGTATCCTCTATTCTGTTCTATTGACCCACACGTCTGCTTTTGTGCCTATATCATGCTGTTGTTGTTGTTGGGTTTTTTTAATCACTGTAGCTTTGTAATATAACTCAAAGTCTGAGATTGTGATCCCTCCTGCTTTGCTCTTGTTACGCAGGATTGCTTTTACTTCTCTGGGTCTCTTATGGTTTTGTAGGAATTTTTTTTTCTCTCAAGTTCTGTAAAGAATGCTGCTGGTATTTTGACTGAGACTGTATTAAATCTGTATATCAGTTTTGGAAATATGGCCATTTTGACAATATTTGTTCTGCCCATCCAGAAAGACATTTTCTTAACTGTTCTTCAACCTCCTTTTTCAGAATACTGTAGTTTTGATGTAGAGGTCTTTCACTTCCTTGGTTAAGTTAATTCCTAAGTATTTCTCTCTCTCTCTCTCTTTTTTTTGGGGGGGTATTATTTTGAATTGTATTGTTTTCCTAATCTCTTTCTCAGTGAGCTCATTATTGGTGTACAGGAATGAGAAATCGATTTTAAAGCCAGAAAATACCTGTGACTTCCCCAAACTACTAAATGTCACCATGCCTAGGGTTTAAACATACTAGTGCTTTTATCTGCTTCATGCAGAATGGAACTCTGAAGATCATTGACCGCAAAAAGAACATTTTCAAGCTGGCACAAGGAGAATACATTGCTCCAGAGAGGATAGAAAACATCTACATCAGGAGTCGGCCAGTGTTGCAAATTTTTATTTATGGGGAGAGCTTACAGGTAATATACTGTTTACCCACAGTCATTTTCAGGTACAGACCGTGCTCGTTCTGATAGCTGCAGGGCATTTGGACAGGGGGTGCTCAGGATCCACCTTTAGTCTTATAGCTTTAGCTTTAGTGCAACTAAAGAAATAAAGCCACATTCTGAATCTCAAAAAAGATACTATTAATGAAAAAATATTTTTGCAGTTCTGATGGACTTTGTAAACAAGTCAGTAGAATTGTTAAAACAGCTCTACTAAAAGGTAGCTTTTGTCCCATATCACAACCGACTTTGCACTTCATTTTCACCCCAAGAATCTCAGTGGCACAATAAATTGTTGAATACATATTATACTTAAACTTTGGCTTTTCGTTGGCGGGCAGGAGGTGAGACTGTTGACAAGGACAGTCCAGAGGTTCTTTACGCTTATGACTACAACCCCTGATTGAAGATTCAAATTGGATAGAACATCTTTGTAATGATGTTGAGTGGAACGGTGGGATTGGAGCTTTGTGGGGCTTTGAAACATAATGAGAAAAAGTAGGACACTAGTTACTAAATTGGAAGTTTGGGGGTAATACCTGTTAGGAGGATATAATCTCAGTAGCTTTCCCTACTAGTGACATTCTTGTATTTTTCCCCTGATGCCCTTGCATCTTTTGTTCCTTTTCCACAGTCATTCTTAGTAGGAGTGGTGGTTCCTGACCCAGATGTGCTCCCCTCATTTGCAGCCAAGCTTGGGGTTAAGGGATCTCTTGAAGAACTGTGTGAATCCAAAGTAAGTCTGGCTTAGAAAACCCAATGCACACCCACTGGCCCATCAGGAGGGACAGACAGCTAAGGCATCCCGGGTTCCTGGAGCCTCCTCTCTGGAGGAACAGAATACTCCTGTTTCTGTGACAAGTAACTACAGCCCAACTAGACTGAATAGTTTTATTAGCCTGTGAAATAGAATGAGGAATTTAAGAACACAACAGAACTCTCTTCTTTTAATGGTAGTATGTTCCTCGTACAAAACAAGAGAATTGGAAAATAAAAGAATAAAAACATCATTTAGAGAAAATCCCTATTAACATTTAAATTTGCACTTCCTTTTTCTTTGATAAACATAAGGTATATAGTGAGATTGCACAAATTTTTATATCCTGCTTTTATCCCGGTCATCTTCTTTAGGCATTTTCTGTTAGTTCACATTTACCTTCATTTAAGGTCTTTTACAAATGACCGTATCTTAAGGGATATTTTGTATTTTAGATTGTAAAAGAAGCCATTTTAGAAGACTTGCAGAAAATTGGGCAAGAAAATCACCTTAAATCCTTTGAACAGGTATGTATTGTTGATGTTGTCTGGGTTACTTGTCATACTAGAAAGTTCGATTTAAAGTTTCCATTTTAGGCTGGGGATTTAGCTCAGTAGTTAGAGTGCTGGCCTAGCAAGTGCAAGGCCCTGAGTTTGATCTCTAGCACTAAAAAAAAAAAAAAGTTTCCATTCTTAATGGAGTTTAAGTAGATTATTTTCAAAGAATTGATTTTAGATTTTGTACCTTAGCTACAAATGATAGTAACCCTCTGTAGTTAGCTGTAGTGTCCCTTTTCCCTGTTCATTATCCAATCTCCCTGTTCATTTCTTTCCCAAATTATAAGTATGTAAATGGGCATGGTTACTGTGTCTTTACCCTCCATTGTGTCAACCTCTCTTCTATAAGGTGAAACATTCTTTGAAATTCTTCAGAATGCTCAGAGGACTGTGTAGAAAAATTCAAATCACTAATAAAATGGTATGCACATGTTCATCTCACTTTCTAGGTCAAAAACATTTTTGTTCATCCAGAACCATTTTCCATTGAAAATGGACTCTTGACACAAACATTGAAAGCAAAACGAGGAGATCTCACCAAATACTTTCGGACTCAAATTAACAGCCTCTATAAGAGCATCCAGGAGTAGGCTAAGGTACTTATGGCTGATGGGGATCAGAGCATGCTGCCTGCCTGCTGTGGGGTGCCTTGTGAGAATCTGGAGTAAAACCTATGCTTCCATTCATTTTCATCCCTCCTATCTGGTGTTTTGCTTATAGCACTATCAAACTCTAGCTTTTTTTTTTTTATACTGAAAGATTTATAATCCAGAAGTCTACCTATGAAATGAATAAATCCTGTTCTTCCCATCTTAAATGTTGTTAATGAAAAGACTTCAGAGGGCTACTTTGATCAACATGCCTTTCTTCAAGGTCCCAGTTTTGTTCTGCACCTTTTCCTTACCATCTCCAACTTCGTGCCACTTTTATTTGTGATCCTTAGTTCTAGGGTTTAGGACAGTGATGGCGAACCTTTTAGTGCTTTCAATAACAAACAACCCATTGTGGCTCATGTGCCACAGGTTTGCCACCACTGGTCTAAGCGATCCATTGTAATGTTTTTTCCTTGTTTGATAGTAAAATCTAGCTTGTCAGTGGGCCCTGGGCTTGCCTAAGCCTTTTAATGGTCAAATCGAAAGATCTTTAAGTTTTGAAAAGCTGTTTTCAGTTTATGTTTTCTAGTTACTTCATAAAACCCAACTCAAAAGTGAAACTCAAAAGTTTTAACTCATATTAAATCTGTGAGGCAAATGTCTTCTCTGTACTTCTGTATACACTGAAGTATACGTATATAAGGGAAAAATGATTATGCTGAGCAAATCCTAAATTCTCTGGCTAGATCTCTGACTTGGTAGTATTAGCAGTTGTCTTGACATGTCTATGACATGTCCAAAAAGAATGTTATTCTTAAATGTTATTTGGAGTGGTAGATGGTGACTAGATCTGTTCTTTACACTTCACTGCTGAGCTGGAAGCTTCGGGGAAGGAGTTGAAACTTATTCCAGTTAACTTTTCCAGTAAATGAAGCAAGCACTGAATAAAACCTTCCTGCACTGAGAACGAAGATCTATGGGGAAACATGCTGTCCATCCCATACCTTATCGTCTGTGAAGGAAGCAACTGATATTTTCACCCAGTCTCCAGTTACTGCTGTACCTTACCACCAGATAATACATGTTGCCTTTACTTGTAGTCTTTAAAATAAACTATTGCAGTTATGTTGGTGCTTGTTGCCTCATGGACCATGACAAGAATCAGTCTTAAATAAGGATCACTTCAACATCAAGGTAACTAGTGATTCTCAAATTTGCCTGCACATTAGAATTACCTAGAAGTTTAAGAAGATGCTAATGCCCAGGTGCTGTGCCAGGTACTCTGAGTAACTGGCCTGAGGTATCCAGCCTGAGCATGGGACATGTTAAGGGGTATGGGAATTGTTAAGAAGATGAGTGTAGTATGCAACCAAGTTCGGGCATTACTGTAACAAAGGAAATTGAGAGGATCAGTCCTGCTTATCCCACAGCTATAATAAATACCAGCCAAGCCAAATGCTGAGCACTAATTTGTATTTTCTCCTTTACCACCTTGCTGTATTCTGTAACTAGTCTGTCTTTCAGGCTTCTGATTGGAGTTAAGAAGAATGTTCTAGGTTGGTCTTTTAGACCTCGAGCATAGAAAAGCTTAAGAAATGCCTCTGCTAGAGTTGGAAACAAGAAGGCAGGAATTTGTAGGGCTCTCTGTGATCTGGCTTCCTGTCACTCTGACTTCTCCATTCCCCCCCCAACTCGCTCCAGCCAGCCCTCATGGCTGCCTTCTTGTCCCTCAATCACGCCAGCCACCTCCCAGCTTCCTTACGTTCTTGCTGCCCACCCTGCCTAAAATGCAGACACCCCAAAAGGCACAAGACTTGTTCCCTCAGTTGATTTAAATGCAAACTCAGGTGCATCCTACCTTCTTCACAGTACATGACTCCATCTAATACATTCATCTGCCCACTGCCTGTCCCCACTGCAAGGAGGCAGAGTCCGGTTTCACTCTTCATTCACTGCTGAATTCCCACATACCCTTTGCTTATTCTTAACTGTTACAAGACTGGCACCCAATGCATAAAGTTCCCTGTCTTGGAGGTAAGGAATGCTGAACCAGTTTAGTATAGTTTAAAGAAACAGGCATTCTTCTTTCTGTAATTCTACTTACACATGTGTAGACAAGCCTGACTTTAAAATCCAAGCCTACTGGAATGGATCCCACCATTTGAAAGCTTCAAGTTTTGATAAATTCAAGTGTACATAAGCAGTATGAGACCACTAGGTTTAAAGCCTCCTAGAATGCTGTGATCCCGATATGCCATTAATAAGGTTCATATATTGAGGTGACTATGTCATGTCTTAAAGAATCTTAAGTCAAGATTCCTATTTTCCACAAGGCAGTCAGGCAGTTTTCTCATAAGGACCTAAAATAAATGTTTTCAGTCAAAAAAATAAAAATGCATTAAGTAAAAACTATACTATAATTTATACAGAACATCCATTGATCTTTATTTCATTTGACAAAATCTGCATTATTAAAAGACAAGTAACAAAATTTGAGCTTACTGAATCTGACAAGTTCTTACAGTATTTAGAATATTTAAGAAGTATCAATGGAGAAGGAAACAAAAAGTATCACATGCAGATGCTCCTGGCAAACGGGGAACTATATCTGCAGGTGAAGTTCGTAGTGTGCAGAGCATAAAAAGAAAAACCTAGAGAAAATGCTACTTGGGTGAAATATTTTTCCTTTTGAGGGGAGGAAGAGATGATAAAGAAGGGCAGGAATACAAAGGCATACACAGAATGGCTTCTCCATTCCGAAACGGTAATAAAAATATTTAATTCATGGCACTAGGGCACCTTTGAGGAAAAGAACATCTTAATCAGAGTAGGTTTGTTGCATAATTCTTGAGTAATATGTACAGTTTTCAAGTAATGAAGCGGTATTAAAGAATAATTTCATTTTAACAATGGCTATCTGTTTTTCTTCTCGCCTTCTGGGGTTGGATCTGTTTCAGTATCACAGGGACATTTTTCCACACAGTTTCTAGGGAACCATCCTCTTATTCTTGACACACCTGAGAGAGAAAATGAAATTGAGATAGAACAGTCTGATGTACTACAGTGACATTACTGGGACCGAGAAGTCCTCTTATTTCAAATTAACAAGCCCCCTAGGTACCCTTTTCACATAAGCACAGCTTGAGGAGGGGGAAAAGTCATCTGGTTTAAAGATGCTTCTAATAAGATAGAAAACAGTTCCCAAATTCTATTATCTAGGAAAGGGCTTGACATGGCTCCCAACTGGGATATTCCCCATCAAGTATTCACTGATGTGTGTATGACCATAAAAGGTATTCTTGTATAGCACACACTGCATCCTTTCCAGGGAACGCGCCAGTGGGAGTTTCCTTCTTAGACTTTTTCTAATACACACACCAAGACTGTCTAAGCTGTCAATGGGGTTAATTTATGATAAATTACACACACACTTTTTTTTTTTTTGGTGCTGGGGATTGAACTCAGGACCTTACACTTGCTACACAAGTGCTCTACCACTAAGCTAAATCTCCAACCCCCAAACTTTTTTAAAGAGCATCCTGGGTTATTTTTACTTTACAAAGGACCAATTATAAAAATTAAAAAAGAAAGAAAGAGAAAGAAAGAAAGAAAGTTAAGACCAAGAAAGTTTCAACCCACTAGTTTTTATAATCACAAGAGGACTCCTCAATGAAAGGGGAAGTATCCAGTACAGGGGTTTGGTGCATAGAATCTAGTCTGACTGGTTGGGTTTGAGTCCTGGCTCTACCTGTTTATAGTATGGCTGTGGACAAGCTGCTTAGTCTCTCTGTGGTTTGGGTCCCTCACCAATGAAATGTGAATGATAGTACCTACCGAGGAGGTCTGTCGGGGACTTGAATACTGTAAGTGAAGCACTTACACAAGTGCCTGTCACATAGTTAAGTAAAAGCTCAAATGTTAGCTATCATTGTCAAAGCCTGATAAGTACAAGTACCATGGAGAAAGATATGGGCTTCTTTTTGGTGCTTAAGCAGGTGCCTTTCTATGTAGTTCTCTGAATGCACTTGATTATTTGTGATTATTTATAAAAGTTATTCTGGTAAAGTTTGGAATTATTGCTAGCAGTCTTATACTTTAAACATACCCTTCCATTTCCATACCTTCTACAAAGGAATCATCAAGAATTTTGTCTCCATATAACCAGTATCTGAAATATTTAAAAGATTAAATTTAATTTTTAGGCTAGACACCAATTTTGTCATTAAAGAAGAAATGTGGTGTTTTCTATCACTCACCGTAACCCTCTTGTGGCTAAAATGAACTCCCCCTTTTGCAGTCGTATTCGAGGTTCTTCAGTGCAGGGGCTTGTAAAGAAGGTTTTGATTCCTCTATTCAAAGGACAGCAGGCACCACTATAATCTTCTACTACTTTATAGCGAACCTGTCATCAGCAATCAGAAGAAAAAATTGAATTATTAGTTCTCTTAAATTGGAACTTAAACTTTTAATGGTAGATCCAATAATGATGGAAATGTTCTATACTTCTACATCTGTGGTATTCGGTGGGTTGCCACTGGACACAAGTAGCTCCTAAACACTTACAATGTGGCCAATGCAGATAAGGAACTGCATTTTAAATTTTATTTAATTTTAATTAATTTAAACTTAAATAGCACTGATGGCTAGTGGCATCATATCCAACAGCATGGCTGTAAGGATAGGTTTTATCTTAACAATCTATATTGAGGATAACTATTTTTCTATGTTGGCAATATAAATTGACTAAATTTCCTCCAGTCTAAACAAACTATTTAAATGAAAACAAAAGTAAACTGCATTGAATTTCAACAAATTTATTAAGGAATATTATTTAATAAAAGCCAACCATTGGTTTCTACTCAAAGGCAATTTAAAAAATTATACAGAAGTAAACAGTCTGATGAAAAAGAAATCAGCAGTATCACTGTAAAAGAATTACTTACACTTCTGACTCTTTTATCTGCTTTTTGTTTCAACTGTTCTATCTGTTTGGAAGATACAAAACAAAAACATCAAGCCCTTAATATTGAAAAACAGCCTACCCTCTTCTATGAGAGTCACATGACAAACGCCTATTTTCCAGAATTTCGTATTGTTGACAATTTAAAGACCTTTCTAGCATGGAAAGAAGGCCTGTGGCTAGGAAGCAAGGGTTGAAAATGGGGCTTTCCCCTCAGAATTCACTCTCCAATGTTTTCACCTGTGCATATTCTTAGAACACTCACTGTGGCCCAAAAACCAGGGAGGTATGTTCTCTGATCTCATGAAGCTTCCGGGCTAGCAGTGCCCAAGTCAAAGACACTAAGATGAACTAATTCCCTATCACAGAAAGCAAACTGCGAAACTTACTACCAACAAGTTTTAAAGAAGTCAACATTTTAACTCACTTTTCTTCCTTAGTCAGCAACTATTAAACACTACTCTATTGGACATAGTAGGGGAAATAAAGATCTTATGTGGTCTCCACCCTAGAATCTTTCAAAGTTGAAGGCATAAGGAGCAAGAATTAAATAAAAATATGAGACCTCATGAGCTACAAGACAGTAGTACACAACTAGAGACCCCTGCAGAGGAGTCCAGAGTGATTAAGCTGGGTTACACAGATGAGGCAGGACCAGAAGTGGTCTAAAGGTCAGATAGAGAAGTCACGTGAGCTAGAGAAATTGTATGGGCTAAGCTGGGTGGCACAAATGTACAAGAAAGTTCATATGACTTGTGGGGTTTGACAGGTAATTTTAGGCTAGATTTTATAAAATGAAGTGAAAGAGTCAGGACTTAACAAAGAGGTCTGGAGATTTTAGGAGAGCGCTAAATACAGAAGACACATGAAATAAGAAGTGCTCTATGAATATTAATTAGATTCATTTTGACATAATGAAAACATTTGTACTGCTTTTGTTACTACAAAATGACACTGAGTTAAGGAAAAGTTAAGAAGAAGAAGAAGGTAAGGCAAAAAGGAAGGACTATTTAAATGAAAACACTCACTGTTAAACTGTACTGGTGACAGCCTTCTCTTATTGGCCACTCCAATCCGTCTCCTTCAGGAACCCCTGACCATGTGAATACCTGTTTAAAGTTCTGCCATCTACTTCCCATATCATAAGGAAAAACAAAGACTTCATCTAGTTGGTAATACTGAATTCGATCTTTAGCCTGTAGATAACAAAGATGAAAGATGTCAGATACTTAAGCTTTGAGGTGACTTTCATGAATGCATTATAGAGAATTTATTCCTTAAATTTGTATCATTCGTAAAAGTACTTTCTTCTTGCTGTAAAGTTAGAGTACACAGACGAGGCACAGCTTTATCACAGTACAGGAAGAAACTGATACAACACAAACTTGGTATGTGATCACCCAGAAAATACTCAGCAGGGTTTCCTTTAATAAGCATTCAAAAGTGCTTACTGAAAGAGTTAGCTAAATCCATCCTATATATAGAAAATACTCAATGCTCTTGATTGTTTAGCAGCACAAAGGGATTCAGGTAAAAATAATGGTAAATTGATTCAGGATAAAGTAAGACTTTATTTAGGATTCACCCATTTTACTCAGGATAGAACCGTTTCACGGGGTGCATGAAAATGCAGATTTATCCTGGGTGGCCGTGACACCTGTGGGAACGGCCAGAAAGGGTGTAGTGGGCTCAATGTTTTATGTAAAATATTTTTTCAAAGGGCAGCAGGTACATGCAGGAGATCTTTCAGTTTTTTATACCTTCACACACATACACATTCATTTACATTTGCATTACATTGTACCTCTTAGGCATACACATAAATATTTAGGTAGCATAAATTATACTCTAGACATTTAAATGCTTAGCTTTAATTTAAGGAAACAGACTGACTTCAAATTTCTTAAGTTCTGCTGACACCTAGTGGTACACAGACACATTATTTATTCCAATAATAAGCATAAACTATTGAAACTTATAAAACTTTAGTGCCTGGTAATTTCTATAAACTTCCCATAGATTTAATATGATAATTTGAATATTTTACTCAGCAATAAAGTGCCAGTTTTGGGGGGGCAGTGTTGGGAATCGAACTTAGGGCCTTGTGCTTGCTAGGGAAGTGCTCTACCACTTGAGCTAAATCCCCAACTCCAATAAAGTGCCAGTTTTAATGTAACTTTTAGATTTAGCATGCTACCTTTTAGACAGCCTTGGTTATTACCAAAAAAAAAAAAAAAGTTATTCTAATGCCAATATATTTATTATGTTTAGCAGACGTGGTACTTTGAAATACTTGATTATCAAACTATAGTATCTTATGAAAAAGGTTCTTGTGGTTATTTATGATTATAGATATTATTGTTTATTAAAAGAATTACCAAACCATAAAATGAATGAATATATTCAATTATTTAATTTTGTTCTTACTAAGATAGTAAAGGGTAATTTCTTTTTTTTTTTTTTTTTTTGGTACTGAAGATCAAACTCAGGGCCTTGTGCTTGCTAGGCAAGCACTCTAACCACTGAGCTAAATGCCCAGCCCTTTCTTTTCTTTTTTAAACGAAAGCTTTCAGTCTTAAAAATGGACTGAATTTTTTAAAAAGACAGATCTAGGCTATTTACAGAGAAAAAGTGGTAAGGATGAAAGTTCTTTACTACGTGTTAAAAGGTGACAGAACTATGTATTGCTATGGGAAAGAGCAACAAAAAGTACCTACCCAAGTCTAGAAAAAGTCAAGGAAGGTTCCTTGTAAGAAATGATACTTAAATTAAATCTTGAGGGGCAAGAAATCAAGCAACATGAGAGGGAAGAGTATTCTAGATAAAGAGAATCACACATGCAAAGATACAGAAGCATAAGATGTACAAAACACCAGTGTGAGATAGGGAAGAATGGGAAATGAGGCCAGGGAGGCAGGAAGGTAAGTGATGAAAGGTCTTAGGTATAAGCTAAGGAGCTTGGACATATCAGAGGTTCTCAAAAATGCTTTGTAGTCTCCTGCAATCCCCAAGACCTTTTCTTGATGTTCAGCAAGGTCGAACTATTTTCACAATAATAGTAAGATGTCATTTGCCTTTTCATTATGTGGACATTTGCAAAAGTGGGTAGACTATTGACATGTTAGATGTAATTAAGAAAACGGCACTAAACTGTATTATTAGTCATTTTGTTCATTGTCAATTGTTTACATTCCATATGCACAGGTACCATATCCATGGACATGAATAATATTAACAAAATAAAATTGCTTCTGCATTGAACATGTATACAATTTTTTTCTCATTATTCCCTAAATAATACAGTATATGTAACAACTATTTATATAGCATTTCACTGTAGTGGGTTTATAAGTAACCCAGAGATGATTCAAAGTACACAGGAAGGATATGCTTAGGCTACATGCAAATACTTTGCCATTTTTTGTAAAGCACTTGAGCAATCACAGATTATAGTATTGGAGGAGTCCTAAAACCAATCCCTGCAGGTGCTAAGGGACTGACTGAACATACTTACAGTTTTACAAAAC
Organism: Hystrix cristata; assembly: GCA_004026905.1. NCBI lineage: Eukaryota > Metazoa > Chordata > Mammalia > Rodentia > Hystricidae > Hystrix > Hystrix cristata. Next base: position 22,649 of record PVJO010009742.1, on the reverse strand, counting down.
CAATAATTTTATATAAGAATATTATTGATAAATCTCAACTTTTTAACATGCTGTATGGCAAAATGTGAAGTAGACATAAAGCATGCCAAAGTAAAATGGCTTTCTCAGGAAAAACATTTTGTTGAGCTATGAGCTAACTACAATAGATATATAGCTAGTTTTTTTTTTAAATGTAATACTATTTTTATTCGAAAGAATGAATGATTAACAAACTAAGATTAGTCAGACTTCAGTATTTTGTGGGTATTTTCTCAGAAATGAACAAAATCAGGCTGTCACATCAAAGGAAGCAATTGGGAGTATTCTGGTACGGAGATTGAGCCTGCTTAGTGTTAGGTTATACTCTTAGCCCTTTTTATTTTTTCAATTTCAAGACAGGGTCTCACTAAGTTGCCCAGGGTCATGAACCTGTAATTCTTCTGTTACAGCCTCTCAAACATCTGGGAATAGAAGTGTGCACCACTGCGTAGAATTTGAATGTGATTTTTGAAAACTGACAACATTTGGAAAATCTTCATAATAGAGTAAACCAGTATCTTCCAAATGATCAATTCCTGATAATATGTAAAAAAATCACATACTGTTAAAAGGTCCGCTCACAGAGCACAAGAGACTACTGAATTTTAAGGGTGAGAAATGGAAGTGTAAATAAAGACTAAAATGTATTATATTGGGAAAGGGAAGGAAATGTCCAAATGGTAAAGGGAACAAGGGAGGGGGAAAGGAACAGAGAGACAAGAGAAATAAGAAATGGAGAGAAAAAATGGAAATGGAGCTTTTGTAAATAGGGAGGGAGGAGGGGGGAGGGGAGGGGAATGAAAAAGAAGCAACAATATATGTAATGTACAGGTACAAATCCCCTATGATGAATGTTATCACTATGTACATCTAAAATGTACCATTAAAATAAAACAAAAAAAAGAATACAAATGCTTACTGACAAGAAATATCACTTGTCAGGCTTTAATCTAGGACCCAAGAATACCCATTATCATCTAAAGGCCTATTAAAATCCTCTGCCCTTTCCAACTTGTCCTTATGAGGCTGATTTTCTTCATAAATTTCAACTAAGGCAACATATCTCAACAGATTGAATGGAAAAGTAGGTGTGAGAATCTAACTGCCTCAAGTCAGATATTAAAGAGATTTATAAAAATACAAAACAAGTTCACTCTATTGTTTATTTGGAAAATGTTACCTTTCATACAAATGTTACTTTTATTAACATATGATAGGTTATTATTTTTAAATGAAATCTTTAAAATTTCTCCGAAAATAAGACAAATATCAATAGACATAATATACAAAAACAAAAGCTCTTTAGTGTTCTTAATGATTTTTAGAAATGTAAAATGATCCTGAGACCAAAAAGTTGGGGAATAGCTGCTGTAAAATTAATAATCACCAACTGGTTGCCAGGGTCTAAATATGTGCTACAGGTATACCTTATGATTCACTTGGCTCACAAAGTTATTTGTTTTCAATTTGAATTGCTTTTTAACATTTAAAACTGAAAGGACATCTCGTGAAATCAAGATCTCTAACTTTTCTTGGAAAAAAATTAGTATATGTGCTGCCAAAGCGAGCACGTCTTGGAAAAAAAATCAGAAGATCTTATAGTACTAAGGCATATTCCTTCAGGCAAAAAGCAGTTTAGTAAGGCAGCTCTTTGATTACACAAGCTAGATTCCCTTCATGTAGGTTGTGTCTGCAGTCTGTGGTCATTTGAGTTTTCAGCCTCTGTTACCACAGCAGTAGTGAGACCCTGCAAAGTTTTAAACACGAAACAGGGTAGTAAGATTTGTGTTTGTGATTAGAATCATAATGGACAAAGTATGGATTGAAGCTTGTAAGTTCTGTGACAAAGCTTTATCTAATGTCTGAAACACTGTGGGTATTTTTTCAAATGGGCTCTTTTCTCCATTAGTCTGAGAAATAATGGCCAGATGGTTTAGTATGTGACTTATACCTCTTCAGCAACTCAAGATGTGTATGAAAGGCATTTCTGTGGGAGTTACATTAAGGTGGGAATAAAAAAACTATATTCACATTCTATATGGCATGCCAAAGAAACTATTTAGCAACCATGTTTTCACATCCGGGCACTTAATCTGGTCCATGGGTTAAATCAATCATTAACATTTACCTTCTCTTCAATCCAGGATTCAATAGAAGTTTTATTTCTGAGAATTATTTTCATCTGGAAAGTAAATGACAGTGAAATTTAATAATATGACTTCAGTTTATTTAAGATTATTGTCTTCATCATAATTCTGTGAGAAAGCTTTTATTTCTCCATGCCATAAAGATGCTGAGGATAACAGGTTAAATAACTCAGTCTATGTTCTATCTGACTGTAAAGTACTTGTTCTTAACTGTTGCACAATACTTTGCCATAAAAATGATCATACCAACCCATTACCAAATCTGAATCTCTTATTTTAATTAAAGTTCACATTTTAAATACTATCTGAAGACCAAGGTTTTCAAAGTATTAATAAAACAGAGACATTAATTCAATTAGTACCTAGGTGCATTTTGTTATTAAAATCTATTAACAGTGTTTTAAATTTATGATTACTCGATTTGTAACAAGTAACAGTGACTCATTTTATTCATCATATATACTCTGTTGCCTATATGTATTCAGTATTCTATTACCCATTTTCTTAAGAGATGAATAATTCTACTTATGTAGGTTTTTACACTTCAGGATCTTAGTTTATTGTTAATATGATTCCTTAATTATAGATATTAAGAAAAATTTTAAAAATTTGTCCCCAAGTTAAAATATAAATTATAACCCAAATCAGCTTATTTTGAAACAAAGCATTCAAAAAGGGTTATATAGCAAAGCTCTCAGGCCCACCAATTCTAATTTTATATACTTTCTGGATTGCCCTGAAGTCTGGCTGTGCCTTCAAAGACTATGGCATAACAAAAGCAACCCTGGACTAGGAGTCCTCGTCACATTCCAACGGCCTTCAAGAACTTACAATAGGCCTTCAAAGATGAATTAAGTGAATAAAATGATTTATAAAATCTGCTTTCTGAGGTCCTCTGTGTTCTCAAGCATTTTGTACATAAATCTAAGATGTACATATAACCCTGAATTAGTTAATCATTTATTATTGTGAGTTCCTTATGAGTTCCCTAAGGAACCTCTTCATTTTATTATTGGAGCCTCAGAAATTAGAAAATAATTCTCTCCAAGAGTAAGCGTTAAATAGTAAATATATCATGGAGTTGTTATGAATGTATCATGGCCAGATGGTTTAGTACATGCACAGTGCCTAAAACAGTGCCTTACATAAACGATCAACAATTGTTAGCTATGTTATTATGATTACTACTAAGTATATGTTATAAAATGACATTAATAATTGTGTTTACTGAATACAATGAACGAGTGGCCTTGGTAAGTCACTTAATCTTTTTGAGAATCAATTACTCATCTGTAAGGAAGGGAAGAGGGTAATGTTCTATCAACCTCTTCTAGGGTTGATGTGAAGATAAAGAGACACTGTTGTAAAGTGAGAAGAGTTTTCTCAACTATAAAGAGCTATGTAATTTTAGGTTAACATTTCACAAATTAAATCAATTACTTAAAATTGCACCAATAACATGACAACTTTTAGCCAAAGGTAATGGAGAGACTTACTTGGATAAAAAACAACATCCCAACAGCTGTAGTTGTTCCTAAAGCTAATCCCAAGGCAAACAATGTGGCAGCAAATGCGGCTAATCCAAAGGGAACAATTGGAAGAGGATCTCTCCACGCTGCGCTCATATCAATCTTCACTGTGTTCCACCCAAAGGAGAGCTACAGACAACACCACACACTTATAATACTTAAAATACTTGGTTAGAGTAACTGTTCAGACTCTGCTGTAACATTTAAAACAATGTGATCAAAAAGACAACAATTTTACACTATGGTCAAAGGGAATACATCAAACATAGCTGTTTCCAATGAATACACTGGCTAGAGCTTTGTGCTGAGGTGTATGATATCATTCTTAGTTTTTATTTGCTTATTTTCCTGGTCCCTCCCACAATCCCCTCACCCTGCCACACACACAAGAGTGCTAGGGATCAAACCCAGGACTTCGTACATGCTAAGCAAATGCTCTACAACTGAGTTACATCCCCAGCCACATTCTTAGTTGTCTTTCAATGATACTTGTTGTTTTCTCAGAGTCAGGTCGGCCCTATAAACTCATTAATATGCATGAACAACATTAGATACCAATCTAAGCTGTAACTGTTTTCCATCTTCTCCTGGCTAATCTGCACCTACAGTTTTCTTCAACAGCAACAAATACCATACAGCTTAAGATTTGGTCTAAGATTTGGCTATCTGTTCCTTCACTTTCCACAGTCAATGGCTGAGAGCTGGTAAACTGCAAGCCAAACAGGGCCTGTAGATGTGTACTACCTGACCTGAACAATGCTTTAAAATTTTAGAAGTTAGGTGTAAGCACTGAAAAATTAGGAAATTTCACATAAAAATTCAGAGTTTTAGATTTTTTTCTGAAAGACTGGAGGATCTGGCTAGCACTATTGGGCTAGGATTCCCAAACATCATGAACTGGCTACATAAAGTCAAGTATGGGTTGTCCCCACTGTGAAACACATACACTCTCCAGTTTGTGACAGTCCCATCAGTTCGGTATCCCTCATTTTCCTTTCAGGCCTCTTTCGGCATTTTTATTTGTAACCTCTGAACTTTATCTGACTACTTGTCCATAACTCAACTCAAACTGTTGCTGGATAAATCTATTCATATTGTGGGGTGTAATCTTGCTCCATGAGCCATCTTTCATGGCATTGTAGTTAAAAATGAACAAAAGAACTATAATCTGCCATGTGAACAAATAGAAACAGAAAGTACTAGTGTCTTTTTCTTCTTGCTCATTTTTTTCTTGCTATTCTTCCTATAACTATTAATCTTAAAATCTAATAAATGATATATACAGTACTAAAACAATTACCAACTTCAGTACGAACATATTTTCTCATCTCAAAAAAAATATTAAAGGGAAGCCAAATCTTTCTTCACCTTAAAGATTACATTTAAACATTTTTTTAAAAAGGAACTGATATAAACATAAAATTGTTTCCCCATGTAAATCACAGTAAGTGTATTTCTAAAAGAAAACTCTTAAATAATCCTGATAACTACTATTTAATCTGGCATGAATGATGTTATATCAAAATTCTTACTTACCCGATTATAAAGCTGTGTGTACATAGTCATAATGAAAATGAAAGCAGCATGGATACAACCCAGTGGTGCTAAAAGGAGAAACAGTGTGAACGAAGCATGATTTTGGTAACCACAACAGTTGTTGATCCAAGGACAGTGATGGTCCATCTTCATCACACATCTAACAAGAAAAATTTACATGACACATGAAGCAGAAAGTCTTGTCTATTTTAAATAACTTGATCTTCGAAAATGAAGGAAACAGGAATCCAGCATGTCTATGAGTCACAAGGGAATTAAACTTCATGGAACAGAAAGATAAATAAGAGCTTTTAAACAACTATAGACAGTTACTCCTTTTAAATTATAAACAGCACATGAAAGAACAGGCTTTATAGTAGCTTCTGAGAAAAAGATGTCTGCTACAAGTGAGCTTGTTTAAAGAAGCCAGGAGGAGCTAGGCACGGTGGCCCAAACCTGCAATCCAAACACTATACTCTGGAGGCTCAGGCAGGAGGATTGTGAGTTCGAGGTCAGCCTGGGCTACACAGTAGGTTCCAGGATATCATGAGCTACAGAGTGAGACCCTGTCTCAAAAACAAACAAAACCCCAAAAAACAATACAAAAGAAGCCGGGAGCCTCATCAAGAGGTACATTGTATAAAGGAACAAGTATAGTTCCTGGTTTTGCCCTAATTCAGAAATGCAGGAACTGAGTCAGAGTACAACACTGACTTAACAAAACTACTTATGAATTTCCACTGGAGTTCATGACCTCCAAGAGATGCTTTAACTTCCTTCCTCACTGTTCTAGCACACTTCAGATGTGGAACCTCTAACCCAAGCAAAATGACTCCAACACATAAGATACTGCATACTAAGAAATTTTTTTTTCTGCTTCTGTTCCTTACTTTTGCTAGAGGAAAATTTCCTGGCTTAAAACCAAATTTTAGTTGTCTTCAGTGGTTAACTACATTTCTCATTCATAATAGATACAGCTGTACATTATAACAGATATAACATATATTATAATTATATCAAATATTTTTAGTGATTCAGTTTTCTTTTTATTAAGGTTCTGATAATAAAATACTTACAACATTGGACACGTGGATTCGTTAATTAGACAATAAGTAATAAAAAAACTGGTCTCCTTTATAATTCTGACCCAGAACAATTCTAAAGCTCATGAGACAGCAATCCTGAAGGAGCAAATGGAAACGAACTAAAGGTATCCTCTTTACCCTGTTCTTGCAAGGCAAGAAGCAAAGTGTATCTATTTTTCTAGAAAAATCTTTTTATTTATAGCAAAAGTATGAAATTTATTATCTAGATTGATAATTTAAGTGTACTTTAGAGATTACGGACACACAATATTTGGACAAAATCTTTGATAAGGTGGTATCTTTCAGAGAATAAAACTAGTTTCCAGGGGCTGGGGATTTAGCTCAGTGATTAGAGTGCTTGCCTTGCAAGCACAAGGGCCTGAGTTCGATCCCTGGCACCACAAAAAAAAAAAACAAAAAAAAAACAAAAAAAAAACTAGTTTCCACTGTTGTAGAAAGTACAACGACAAAAACAATAAAAGGTCCTGCAATCAAGCTAATCAATCCCCGATGAAGAACAAAAGCAAATACCTGTTACATTTTCTGCAGTGATGGGAACGTGGTGCCTTGTATGCTTGGCAGACTTTACAATACTGGAGATACATGCTGTCCTGAGAATTTTCCTTTCACCAAAATACAAACAAAAATACATCAGAACCTTGATTGCAAAATATAACAAGTCAAGCTTTAAGAGCAAATGCTTTCCTTTAATGAATTTCTTTCATAGGAGATGGGAGAAGAGGAAGAATGGAAACTAAACTTGCATTTTCAGGCCTTTTATTTGAGCTAAAATGTTTTTAAACTACAAATTTGTGGTAAGAACAGCTTCACTCTCTCGATTACTAAGAGGTCATTTTTAATTTCTCTTCCCCAGGCTGTACGCCAATCCGCTTCTACTTATGCCAATCTTAGCTGGTTCTACTTATGCCAATCTTACTACAATAGGAGCAATTTAGAAGAAGGTAGCTGACAATTTAGAGTGGGGAGTTGATAGGAACTAATAGTCTTTCTGAAATTTGTCCTCTCCTTGATATTATCATTGTCACCTCCCTTCTTCAGGGCCATTTTAATACTTTTCTAACTAGTTTCCTTTCTAACAATCCAAACCATGTATTGCTAAAATAATATTGCCATAACACAATTCTGTCAGTGCTCCTCTTGAAAATCTCTAGCAACTCCCTCTGTTCTAACAATTTCTCATGTATTTGAGACTTCAGTAAGTTGTCTCTGTTTCGTCCTTATCTGCACTACATAATCTCTTTTCCAGTCAGACAAAGCTGTCCACTGTTTTTGAATATGTGTGTCCACTGTTCTCAGTTTAAAATGCCCTCTTCGTCCTCATCTGCGCAAACTCCCACTCCTCCTGTAGGGCTCCAGCTGAAAGCTCATTCTTTTAACTTCAACAGCACTCATCATGTTCTATTTTACAGTTGAGTAATTCGCACAAGTGCACTGGTTTCTCTGCTGGCTTCTAAGTTATTTCAGGATATACATTGTGTCTGACTTTTTCTGTACCCATTTCAAATAGTACACTGCACACAGAATACACTGTTTGTCAAACTTTAACACACCAAAGAATCATCTAAAAATTCTGTTAAAATGAAGACTCTGATTCAGGAGGTCTGTAGTGGAGCTCAAGACTCTGCACATCTAACAAGGTACAAAGTGATATTCCTCAGCAAGGAATATGGACATTCACAAGCATAATCTTTCTAACAATTTCTAAGAAGCCAAAAAGAGATTCATATTATACTTCCTAAGCCTATAATTTTATAATGCTTTTAAAACTTTATGATTTAAACCAACAGCTCCTAAAGTGAATTTTTTCAGTTTTGAGGGATTTTAATGCATTATTTTTTAAAAAGTCCTGCAGCCAAACTGTGCTGTGACTGTACCAGAGAGCTATACGATAGCTGGTGTTTTCAGTGTTCTCACTGCTACTCTCCCGCTCAGGACCCCTACTCAGACCGACTCTTCAATGCATTTTTTTTTTTAAAAGCAGGTCAAGTATTCAGTGAAATTGCTTTGGGTAAAGCTAATTTAGATTAATATTTTCTAACAGATATGAAATAAATTCTCTGAGCATAGTGATTAGAGTAATGCAATTAGTCAACACCATGACAAATAAATGGCTGTGTTTGATACTACTGGTTGGTAGATAAGGCAAAAACTAAATACTATATATGGTTATTAGAGTTCATTGTTAAAAGGAAATCTTTTCCTTACCGGTTTCCACCCCAGAGGGACGAAGCCAGGACCAACAAACATGGCATTGAAGTAATTATAAAGAATCATAACAGTCCAGTTTATCAACATGATGAAATTCACACTTCCTCCAGTTGTATGTAAGGGCCAATACCACAACACAGAGTCAATCATGGCCATCGTGGAACATATTGCTATAACACCAAGGGCTATGATGGGACCCCAGTGGCATAGTCTCTTTAATTCTTGGAGATTTTCAAATTTAATAATGGAGAACAATGTATTCATTTTGGTGAAGAATGCCTTCCTACTTCTAAAGAATTATAGATTTCCTTTTTCTGGGTACACATTTCCACTGCCATAAGTCCATGTGTGTTCCTTAATTGTCATGCCTTCAAGTTATGAGTTGTTAATGTTGATTATTCCATTTTCACTATTAAAGACTCACAGCTCGTTGTCTTAACCAGGAGAATCCATTATCTTGGTTTGGAATCCAACCTAAAGAAAACAAAAGAGAAAGTTCAGCAGAAAACTTCTATTTGTTAACTCTAAGACGCACATAAGATGCATCTCAGGAAGCATGCTATATGGGCTGCGTAATCAAATGTCAAAAAGAATTACTTTTGACTTACCTAAAATGCATTTCCATTTTGAATGGCATGTAAACTGGACATATGATTTAAAACAATCTTATTCCTTTGTTCCCAACTTGTCAAGGGTCTGTAACTGTCCAATGTTTAATGAATGGTTTGAGATGACAAAGAATTTTAGAGCTGGGAAGCAAGGACTTACAGTTGATTTAATCCAGTTTCCTTCTTAATAGAAGAGAAATTAGCTTAGAGAGGCTAAGTGCTTAGACCAGGGGCATATTTAGGTTGTTCTAAGCCACCTCTTATGGAAGGGTTTTGAATTGTGAACCAGACATAGTTTATGCCATCTACTTACGGCTGTGCCCCAAACAACATTCAGTCTACTGTGGCCAAAGACGAAGAGTGAGAGTGAAAGAGAGAGTGTGAGGAAAGAACAGGAGAGAAGGTAGATGTGTGTGAAATCATGACTGTGATAGTATAAGAGTGAACGTCATTGAGATTTGAAGAAAAAAATAACTGGCTCCCGGAGCGAGGGAGGGGAAGGGCGGCACGGCGAGCGCTACATTGTATAGAAGGGTATTTCTGACGGATTTGGAGTGAACTGCAGAAAGAAGAAACGCGGAGATACATAGGTAACAAGAGATTCCCATACAGCTGATGGCACCGCCTTGTACCTCAGTTTCCCGCCCAGGTCATGGAGCAGCGCGTTCAGAAACCTTCACTGAAGGGTGAAACGTCTTAGTAAGTGACGGTGGTTTCAACATTTTGGAGATTCGATTTGGGGACGCAGAGCGCCCAAATCGTGGTTGCATTTCCTGCCTGACTCCCACCTCAGTCTGGTCTTTACTGTCCGCTCCTCGGCTATCGCTTTTTGGGAGCGGCCTGGGCTCACCCGGAACAGATTTCCTCCTTCTCGGATAACTCGGTCATGGGCACCTCGGTCCACAGCAAGCGGAAAGCAAGTCCTGGTCGCCACAGGCAGAAGTGCGGGACCAGTTCCGACCCGCCAGTCTCAGCCAGTGTCCTCGCCGCTACTCTTCCGCGCGGGCCCCCTGCTCAGACAGCCTTAGCCACGGCCACTTCCGGGAGGTTCGCCGCATCAAGCTTCCCCCGAGGAGCCAGGCGCTTGTGACCTATAAATTGGGTGAGTCTAGCCGTTTCCCAGAACGTAGAGGGGTGTTTGCTTCAGCGGCCTCTGAGAACACTCATAGTTCTGTAAGCTTTTGGGGGCGCTAATCGGGATGCTTTTCCTTAGCGCATTTCTCAGTCTTGAAGCCTGAGCGGAAAATAAAAGGCACACGCAGCCCAATTTCCGGAGGACAAGAGATTGAGAAGCACAACCAGGAAGCGGCTGGGCTGGGAGCTGTCCCCGATTCTCTTCTCTGATCTGAAGCGCGCCCGCCGGGGTCCCCAAGCCGCGGTCCCCTCCCCCGGCCTAGGCCGCATCACTCCAGAGCTGCCATGTCGTCGGACTTCGAAGGCTACGAGCAGGACTTCGCGGTTCTCACTGCGGAGATCACTAGCAAGATTTCGAGGGTCCCTCGACTCCCGCCGGGTGAGAACCCTAGGCTTGGCCGGGCGGGGGCGTTCTGCGGGGCCCCGAGGCTAGGGGCGGTAGGAAAGCTGCAGGGCGAGCTCGTCTACCCGGCCCGACGCTGTAGGGGGCGGTGCTGGTGGCCCGGGGGGCGGGGCTTGACTTGGTTCAGAGTGAGGAGAAACTCCGAGCCAGGTTGTGGGGTGCAAGGCAAAGAACCTTCGGAATTCGAGTCTTTGGGATTCCGAATCCTTCACCTTGTAATTTGTGTAATCTTGGAAACGTTTCTCTGAGTTTTACTTTTCTCTTTTGTAAAATATAAAGATTTGACTATTTAAAGAAAATGAATGAAAAAACCAAGACCGTAGATCCACAATATACAGCAGTGTTGTGGTGTTAGGAATAAGAATGTTATTATTTTATGCTACAAAATAGAACTAAGAGCCAGGATACCTGGATTCAAATTCCAACTCTGCCATTTAGAAATTGTGTCGCCCTAGGCAAGTGTCTTAACCTCTCTCAACTTTCCTTCTGGGTGAAATGGGGAGAATTTTACCTCTCTCATGGAGTTGTTATGAAGATTAAATGATATAACATGTATAAAACCCTTTCTTGTGTGTTAGGTAATATTATCATCAGTATTTTTCATACCTATACCCATATTTCTTGTTTATTGCTCTTAGAGGTTTCTAACTCAATTTTGTCTAAAACTTATTACAGGATCATTTTGCTCACTTTTTAAATTCCACTTGTCCCATTTGGAGCTGTTTTTGTTTTTGTTTGGTTTTGTTTTTTAGCAAGTATTACTTTCCATGCTAGATTGTCAACCGTGAAGGTGGAAGCTGTGTCTGAGTTCCTTGGCATTTATTTACTAAAGGCTCAGAAAAATGTTTAAGTGAATGAGCAGATGTCTAAAATAAGATATTCGTGGGGCTGGGGATTTAGCTCAAGTGGTAGAGCGCTTGCTGAGTTCGATCCCCAGCACCAAAATAAATAAATAAATAAATAAATAAAATATTTGTGACTTACACTGAAAGGTATTATTTTATGGTATATCTTTCTCTAAATGCTGATTTGTTTTGAGTAGTCAGTTACAGATGAGGTTTTTACTTTTGGGTTTAGTTTTGTCATTAAGCTGCTGGACTTGACCCTACTTTGGGTATAAAATGTAGAAAGAGGATACTTACAGATCTGCAGACTTATAGGGAGCTTCGCTTTCTCACCTTGTTAGTGAAGTCCTTGATGCCAGCAGTGATTTTTCCTGGACCTAAGTTGTCATTCCTCTTTCCCTTCCCCTACTTGCCCTAAATTTTGTGTTTATAAATAATTTTCTTCCTTTATTTCCTTGTTTTTCTCCTCCCTCCACCCCACCTACTTTCTGTTAATAGGGGTATTTGCTTGAAGCCAGGATCTCTGAACTTACACCCCACTCATCTCCCGAAGCCCCAGTTAGGAGGTGGATGATGTCTTAAAGAGGTTTATGAATCCAAGTAAGGGAACAAGAGGAGAGAACCAAGGTAGTGTGTACCACCGAGCTCTGCTGCCTCAGAGATTTTTGTGGAGAAAGTGGCTGATGGCCTCCTCACTTCCTGACTCAACACATGCCACCTCGCCTCTTCTCTTCCGCTCTGCTTTTCTCCACTGCCCAAGATCATCTTGATTTTGTTGTCATTGCTGTCAGAGACTACTTCCTTTGAATCAAGTCCCAGAGCCTCAGAATATCAGAATTTGTGGTTTCAGTTGGATTTTTGCTCAATTTTAATTGTAATGATTTTAGTAGTAGAAACGTTTCTTTGTTTGGTCTAATAGCTTTTGTATTGAGAAACTCTTCTACCAAGTAACAGTCCTTCCTGGGTGCAAAGTTGTAAAAACTGTTTCAAAGAAAACAAATTTTGTTCCATTGAGTTTTTCTTGCCTTTAAATTGTGATGTAATAGTTCTTACTACATAGAAGGAAACATTGGAATTGAATTTTTTTTTAACTCACCTGTAATCCCAACAGGCTGTGAGGCTGAGGCAAGAGGATCAAAAGTTTTAGCTCCATCAGGGCAATTTAATGACCAAGCAAAAGCCTGTCTCAAAATAAAAAAATTTAGAAAGGACTGGGGATGTAGCTTAGTGCTAATGCCCTGTGTTCGGTCCCCAGTACCATAAAAATGAATAGATTAATTAATTTTTTAAAAAGCCATGCTGTTCCTTAGCTGTAATATAAGGTAAGGCCCAAACTTGACAGCCATATTACAATTGAAAGAAGATTTCATTGCTTGAGACTAAAAATGTTTATTTGAATAATTCAATAACTTTAAATGCAGTAGTTTTCCTCTTAATAATGACTTGTGCTTAGTCCCTTCATAACCTGTTTCTAATTGATAAATAGAAAAAGAATTTTTAAAATCCATGTAGTTATGAATTTCAGGTGTATGTCTGTTGTCTAATTGAAATTAATACGTATAACTACGGCAAAACAATATGATTAAAAGTAATCACAATATCTCTCTCAGGGCATCATTAGGGGTTGTGGTGCTTTGCTAAAATTGCCCCAGAAGAAATGAACTGTAATTTACTCGAGTGAAGAATGTTAAAAATTGTAGCATGCAGGGTGTGGTGGTGCATGCTTGTAATCCCAGCTCTTGGGAGGCTGAGGCCAGGGATTGCTGTGAGTTTGAGATGGGCCTGGGCTACATGGTAAGTTCAAGGCCAGCTTGCCCGACAAAGTGAGACCCTGTCTCAAAAACTGATAGATAGATAGATAGGAGCAAACTTTCAAGCCAAAGCAGTTCATTATCCAGCATATTAATTTATCTAAATTAGAGTACAATCCATTGAAATGAACTTTACCGTCCTCCATGCTTGTACAGTGTATTAATATTACTTCCAAAGAGAACAGAAAAGATGTAATATTTTAAAACTTTATTTTGAAAACAAATTTCATTACATTATGTTTTAACCAAAAAAAAAAAAAAAAAAAAAAGAAACCCTGCTCTTAGACTAAAGTGTTTGAATCTTACCTAATTTTAGTACGATAATTAGATGTTGGGACAGGTGAGTCCCTTCTTAATGAACACTCTGATGGCACTACATTTATAAGTTGGTTTTTAATGATTACTGTTCTGTTCTGTGGCGGGGTTGGGGGGAGTTCAGGAAAACTGATGAGCAGAAACCATAAACTGGCGCTTTACAGTGAAGTTCCTTTTGTGTTTATACTACTAGGGATTGAACCTGTGGCCTTTTGCTTGCTAAGCAAATGTTCTACCGCTGAGCTACATTCCCAGCCCTTTATATTTTGAAATGACTTCTTGCTAAGTTGTTCAGGCTGTCCTTGAAATTGGAATCCTCTTGCCTCAGCCCCCCAGTAGCTGAGATTACTGCCCGCAGCTGAAGTTCCTTTCTTTTGGTACAGGAGAGAATCCCTAAGTGGAGAACATTGTGCTTGTTTCCATTACATCGACCAGGCTTCTTGAAGGATCTTAAAGTTTTATTTGCTAGCTACTTTCTTAATCTCACCATTCAGAGACATAAATAATCTATTGTGAATCCTCTAAATTGTAGGCAGAAATGTGTCAAGAAAGTATTATGAAGTGGATGTGGTGGCACATGCCTGGAATCCCAGCATTCTAGGAGGATGAGGCAGGAAGATCCCAAATTTGAGCCCAGCCTGGGCAATTTAGCAATTTAGGGAGACCCTTTCACAAAATAAAAAACATTTTAAAGAATGCCACGTGTGTATCTCTGTGTGAAGGCTCTGGGTTCAATCCCCACTACCCACCCCCCACCATACTGGTTTAAAATCCCAGTTCTGCTACTTAGTAGATGTGAAATCATGGACAGATTGTTTGATCTCTGTAAACCTGCCTCTTCCGTTTGTGGAATAGGAACAAAGGGGCAATAGTTTGAACCCTATAATGTTTTAAAAATCAAGTGAAAGAAAGCATGTAACACATTAGCATAGTTCTTGTACAGAGAAAATGTGTGATAAATTATTATGTTACTGATATCACTGCTGCTGCTGAAAACGGTACCTGGTAGGGTACCAGGTAGGGTTGGCCAACACCCAACTGTTCAAACTTTGTCATGTTAATTGTACTCTTGAAGGAACCCTGGGCCCCAGTTCTCGCTTTCTTTCTGTGTCTAACCTAGAGTGAGGTTAATTTCTCTTGAAGAGAAGTGACTGATGAGGGGCTTTTGGATATGAAATTAGAATTGGGCTCGAACTCAGTATCAAGGAGGGAATGACAGAAAAAAGTAAAAGTGAGGGGTCAAGACAGGTGTCTTCTAGAAGGAAATGTCTGAGTGTAACAGATTAGCTATGGTGAACCCTGTAAGATTTAGGAGCCCATCTAAATAGCTACATATGAATGAATATTGTTACAGGGTCATCTCTTGCTTTCTCACTAAGGACATAGGGAAAGAATCAAAAGAATCTGCTTTCATTCCTGAATATTGTGGTTTGCTTGAAATCCATGCTCTAGAACTCTAATGTCTACATGTAGTTATTGAAATGTGAATTATTTGGCTATATTAAGTTAAATACTACTAAAATTAAAAACATGTTATTAAAGCTAATTTCACTTGTTTCTTTTTACTTTTTAAATTGCAGCCATTAAAAAGTTTTAAGTTACATATATGATTCACATTCCATTTTGATTTCTTTAGAGAGTTAGAGCTGAAGGGGTGTATCCAGCGTGAACTCAAGAGCTCACTGGCACCATGGACAGTTTGCCTCTTGTGAAGAGTCTGGCGAGGGGTTGGGGATTTAGCTCAGTGGTAGGGCACTTGCCTAGCAAGCACAAGGTCCTGAGTTTGATCCCCAGTACCCCACCCCCTCCCCCCAAAGAAAGACTGGCTAGTTCACGGTAAGCTTCATGAGGTGCTGGGCAAGGTCCAGGTTTTTCAACTGAGCATGCAGGAGAAACAGCCTTCAGATGTTGCCTATGGCCTAGATAATGTCTCAAAAAATTTTAAGCACTTGGGGAATTTTGTTCATCTTTGAATAATATGGACATACAAGTAAATTATATGTGTATAATGTGTATATCTGAATATCTGTGTGATATTTTCCGTACTGTAGTCTCTGAAGGACCTCCCAACATTCAATTCAACAGTGAACCCTTTATGTAATAACTTCTTTGGTTGTTATTTCTTTTTAATAAACTTATTTTTATATTTATTTTTGTGGTGCTGGAGATTGAGCCCAGAGCCTTGTATGTGCCCTACCACTGAGCTCCAGCTCCAGCCCTAAACTTTTTCTTTTTAGAACAGTTTGAAATGTACAAAAAAAAATCTTAGATAATATGGAGAGGCTTGTCACCTATTAACATTTTAGCTTGATACATGTCTCACAGCTGGTAAACCCACATTGATTTATTTTTATTAACTAAGTGTATACTTTATTTAAATTTCTTTAGTTTTTTTTGTTGTTGGTTTGGGTTTTTTTACTTAATATGTCTTTACTATTCAATCTAGGATATCACAAAACATCTAATAATCATAGCCCCTTAGACTTCTCTTGGCTGTGACTGTCAGACTTTCCTGGTTTTTAATGACTTTACAGTTTGGAGGAGTACTGGTCAGACATTTTGTAGAATGTTCTTCAATTGAGATTTACCTTTTTTTTTGTTTTGTTTTGTCATTTTTAGACGGGCTATGGGTTGGGGAACAAGACACAGCAGTAAAGCACCTTTTCATCACATTGTATCAAGATATTCACCATGACTTAGCATTACTGATGTTAACTTTGATCACCTGGCTCAGATAGTAGTTGTTGGATTTCTTAAATATAATATTACTCACCTCTTCCTTTCCATACTGTTTGGAAGGAAATCACTGCATAGCTTATACCTAAGAATTAGGGAGTTATGGTCTATCTCTTCCAATGCTGAGGGTATACATAAATTATTTGGGTTTCTTCTACATGAGATTTGTCTTTCTCTATTTACTTATTCAGTCATTTAGCTCAGTGTTGAATCACTGACATTTATTTTATGCTTTGTGTTATATCCCAATTCTATTTCGTTCAGCTTTAACCCACTGGGAACTCTTTCAGTTGGCTTCTGTGTTTTTCTGACATATCCCCATCATGGTTTTGTTTTGTTTTTTAGTACTTTCTTAATTTCTAGTGCTATAAAATATTCTTGAATCATTTCGTACGTTTTCTATCTCAATCATAGAATCAGACAAGGAATCCTGTTTCCTTTTATTGAAGAATGGTATAAGAAATGAAGATCTGGAGATCAAGTGTGCTTATTGCTTCTAGGACATCATTGCTTCTAGGACCTTTCAGTTGACAGAAAAGAAAATTCATATATTAACCTACAATAAAATATATTTATAAGTATTGGTATAGGTAACTGTATATACAGTGGTCCCAAATCAAATTTCCCCATAAGGTCAACACTGAATCTAACTATTGAATTTGATTTGGTTCCTGTCCAATTCAGTTTGCGACTAGAATCATGGAAATAATTAAGTTCATGAACTGCAATAGATAGATAGAGAGACAGACAAATAGATTGATTAAGGTAAATATGAATTAATACTGGTATCTCAAACTCTAATATCATATGGATCATTCTAAAATGACTTTAACATTGACTATCTTGTACCATGTACATGAGGTAATATCAGTAATATATACATTTTAAAATTCTGTAATAAATTTTTTCTTGTTATACTGGGTTCACTTCATGTTTCTCAGTATTTATTTTCAACTGCTACTTTTATTTAAAACCTGCCACTAGTTTTGTTTTAAAATATTGTACCCAAACAAGTATGAGTAAATGAATTGAAGTGAACCCTGACACTGTGCTTTATTGGGAGTGTTCAGTACTGACTAAGCCCTTCTGTAAATATTGAGAACCATGCTGTGCAAGTATTTATATGTATGTCAGCACTAAGTACTTCTGTTAGTATTGAGTAGGTAAGGAAAGATTATACTAGACTGACTTACATATATATATTGGAGTTTTCGCGCCTCTATGCAAAAATAAATAGGGAATTTGTTTATGTAGTACATTTTGTATAGTATATATAGAGATTGAGAGCTTAGTTCAGGAAAACAAACCCTGTTGGAATTGTATCTAGTAGTTGTTGCACTTGGAGAAGTTCTTTAATCTCTATGAATTTGTTTACTGCGTGAGGGTGAAAACATACTAATAATTCTTCCAAAGGGTTTTTAAGGGTGGATTATGATAATTTAAATATGGAGCACCATGCACATTAGTGGAGCTGTTAGTTATAAAAGTCCAATTCCTGGGCTTAGGCCCTTTGTAAAAGGGATGCCATGGTGGGCAGGGAGGGGGCAAAACTCTCTTGGGAATTACACATGAGTACTGCCAGGAAGTTACTAAAGCTTTGTGTTGGTAGGTATTTCTAAGATCATCTATTCCCTCCATCCTCCATCGTCTCTCCTGCGTATTTCTCCCCCAACTCATCGCTCTTTAAATTCATCTTTTCTTAAAACTGAGGAACACTGTAGAGCACTAAAGATCATCTCAGTCCCATTATCATTGCTGACAATGCCATCATGAAATGGTTTATAAAAAAAGAATAAACGTCCCAATCCCAGTTTAATTCCCTTCAGAAAGGGAAACTTCTCTAGTGGCAAGATTTACCTGAGTCATCACTGATGCAGTTTCTCTTTTTCTCAGTTTCTTTGTGAGTAGCAAATACAATTTTTAGTGTTAAGACTGATTCTTTTTTTGAGGAAGCACTTAGTGACCCCCTACCATGTACAACTCTTGCTGTTAAATATGGAGGTAAATAAAAATATGTCCAGTGATCTCTGTGAGCCATCCTGTGTTAGTCTAATGAATTCTCTTTATTGATGTAAGTTACCTAGAACAAATTCTGTTGCAGTCATCCAAGGAACCCTAAATGATAGCTTAAAAGTTTTACAAAAGAAAAAAAATGATATTTGTTTAGATAGTCATGAATATGAATAGGCTGTGTAGTTAGTATATAATTACATACTGGAAGACTTACTGGAAGTAAAATTGGAAAGGTTGGGTCTGAATTGTGGCAGACCATGATGCTAGGATCAGGGGATCTGATCAAAGCCATCGTTTTTAAAGATTAAATGGAAGGAGGGTAGGCATGGAGATTAGGAAATCCGAGTGGTTGGTGACAGCCTCTTTTATGACTGCTTATACTGTCCTGCAGTATTTGTTCAATTCACCATCGTTTTTTTGAGAAACAATTATATATGCCAGGCTCATTGCTACATTTGTAGGACTATAAAGATCTTTAAACACATGTCTTTTCAGAGCTCGCAAGCTGAAAGGTTAATCAAATGTGTTATAGTGAGAGATAAATCATTAAGTTTATGTAAAAATTACAGGGATTCTGTGTAAGAGGAAGTGGTTAGCTCTGCTGTTGGGTTAGGAAAGACTTCAAAGAGGTGGTGATTTTTGAAGAGTTTCAAATAGCAGTTTGCCAGGTTTTCACAGGGGAGAAGGGTGTAAACATTGGAATTAGTGATGAGGAGCAGCAGAAGTATATCAAAGTTAGAGATAAAGGTTTATTGAAATGAGAATATGTTACATGGCAGCTTCACTATTCTTGCCCTCATCTTATTTTTCTTTTTCTTTTGGTTTGGAAGAAGATACCAGCCACTAGAAAGCGTTCCTTGTTACATTTCTTCTTAATGAAGATCAGTCTGAATATATATACTTCAGACTATAAAAGTCTGGAAATAACTTGATTTTTTTTTTTTTTTTTTTTTTTTTTTTTTGGTGCCCAGGTTCAAACTCAGGGCCTTGTGCTTGCTAGGCAAGCACTTTAACCACTGAGCTAAAAACCTGGGCCAATAACCTGCTTTTTCCACCAAAACCTAAAAGTAAACTTGGAAGAAATTTGAAACTGTTCTTTTTATATATATATTTATATTTTTCCAAGTTTAAAAATAGGATGTGTAATTAAAACATTTGTAAATTTCAAGAAAGAAGTAAAGATTTAGAATTGTAAATACATAATGTGATAGTTTAAAAATGATAAGAGAAGAAAAGCAAGGACTAAACTCTGAGGAACACCAGTAACTAAAAGAGTGGCTGAAAAAGACGAGGCCCAGTCAAGGATGCTGAGACAGAAGAAAGCATTTAGGGGAATCACAAACTCAGGGTGTTCTGGAAGCCAGAAGAGGGGAAAGCTACAGAACAGGGTTAGAAGCCACAGGAATTAATAAAAATAGGACTCAAGGATGTCTCTTAGTTTGCATAAAGAGAAGGTTACAAATCCAAGTGAGAGTCACTTCAGTGGACTGGTGGAGGCTGCAGCTAGGTTTCTGGGAGTATAAGGGGACAGGGAGGAAGGGAAACAGTCTACGGTGTGCAGAAGATTGTCTGTGGATGAAGGAGAGAGATGTTAGTACCAAAAAGGAATACAAGTCAAGGAGGCCTTTTTGTTTGTTTGGTTCTGTGAGTGAGCAAATTGATGTGTATTGGTCCTGGAAATCCATGACATTGAATTTCTTAACAACGGAATGCCTTAAAGAAAATAAGATGTTCCTTCTCATATGCAAATATATAATGTCATTGTCATTCAAGATGGGTTGCTATTCTATCACAGAAATTCAGTGCTGTTTTGTAACTATGTGGAGATTTTAGAGAAAAAATGGAAACAAATCTTTTGTAAATGGGGGGGGTGAGGGAAGGGGAAGGGAAAAAAGAAGCAACAACGTATATCATGTACAGGTACAAATCCCCAGTGATGAATGTTATCGATATGTACATCGAAAATGTACCATTAAAATAAAATTTAAAAAAAAATGCCACAAACAAATATATTTGGAGTCATAAATTAAAATTTTAATCTGGCTTCATATGGGTTGACCTTATTCATGCAGGGGAAAATTAAGCTGAAGTCTGTTCCAAATGTGTGTTTGGAATTTGGGAGAAATTTAGAGTATATACAAGACATCTTATGTGTCAGCTACCCTATTCCCCACAGTTTGGAGGTCAAAAAAGGGAAGGAATTAGTAGCATAGTAACTCCTACTAGATATTCCCACTTAGGATTGATTGTCTTTCTGAAGAACTTGTCAACTAGTAGCTGTACCTATTTCAAACTTAGTGACCCTTCTAGACCATTGTCTAGAAAAGGAAATTTGTTGGCACAAGAAACCAAACTAAGGCAAAGTCAAGTAAAACCTGTGCAGTTATTTAGAACCAGAAACTGACGACACACCTGTCTCTCAGCCTTCTTCCTAAACACAGTGAGTAAAGATGTGGCTTTGGGTTTGGAATCAGTAGTCCAGATTTCAAATATTTCTTCCGTTATGCCTATTCTTAATGTTACTGAAAATACAATCTTTAAAGGATTATAAGACCTTGCCCCATTTTAGGTAGTGTTTTTATATGTGATTAAAAATTATATTTGAAAATTAATTATTCCCCATTTATTAGTTAGGACTTTGCAGATGCCTCAGGCCACTATTAAAGCCACTGTTGTTGAAATCATCTCTCCTAAAGAAGAAAATCATTTTCAGCCTGTCTTAAAAATATATGGCATCTCTTTACAATCAGGTACTCCTTAGGATTACATATTTCTTGATATCCTAGATTTAGTGGCTTAATGTAGTATCTAACCTACCAAAGAATGATATTCTCATTTTGCCTTATATTCTGTAAACTGCTTGCTCAGAAAGGAAAATTATACTTAAAAATTGAAGTTAAAAAATATTACATTGATTTGTATCTTTAGCAATTCCTTGGCATTGTTTGTTTCAGATGAGAAGAAACAAATGGTTGCAAATGTGGAGAAACAGCTCGAAGAGGCAAAAGAGCTGGTAGGTAGAGACCGACAAGTCTATTTTAATGCACTGGGCTTTATGTCGATGCCTGGGTTATGCTTGTGGGAAGGTGAAGCATTACTAATTAGTTTTTTTTTTAATTGAAAGGAATTTAATAGCTTCTTGAGATTTTACTCTTCTTAGTAATGAGGATTCATTAAATGTCAGCTTCTAATCTTTATTCCTTATAATACTTATAATACTTTTAATAAGAGCACTGTTATGGTTTGGGTCTAGATGTCCCCTCAAAGCCTCATGTGATCGAGAGTGTGTGATTACTAAGTTAGTCCACTGATCGTTTTGGCATGTTTCTGCTGGGATCAAGGATGTGATACTAGGATTAAGGTTGGGAGCGCTACCCACACTAAGGCGTGCAGCCTGGATAAGATATAAGGGGCAGAAAGACATTTGTCTTCCCCTTTTGCTTCCCTTGCTTGCCTTGCTGCCTTCTGCCTGTCTGCCAGGCACTCTGCCTCACACCCAGCTGACTGTGGATTGAAATCTCTATGAACTGTGAGCTAAATAAACCCTTCTTCCCCTAACTTTGGGTGTTGGGTATTTTGTCTCAGGAACAAAAGAAAAGTAACTAAGACGAGCGCTAAATAACTAATTCTGGGTAAAGACATACTAGGTACCATGTGCTGTGGTTAGCATATTGCTTGCTTCATAATATTAAACTTTCTCGAAAACCTTGTGAGACAAGAACTATTTGTCAGAAACTCTAAAGGGTCTGAGATTTTCCTCTACTTGCAAGCTGAGGGAGCTTGCTGCAGTTTTATGGAGACTTACAGAAGTCAGAGATGAAAGATTTATTCTACCTACAGCAAAGGTGGTTGCCAGAGCTTCAGTCTGATTACAGCAGTTCCTGAGCCCCAGCTGCCACGGGGGTGATCCCAGCCTCGTTGTGTGATGACAGAAGCAGCAGAACACCTTACAGGAGAGGAGCATGTGCCTGGGAAATAAGCCACTGCATAGCAGTCTGGAAGCAAATCTGCTGTTCGTCCCAGAGGGCTGTATTATTTCTTCCCTCACAGTTGCTGTCTGTGAACACAATTTGAAAAATGGCCTGGACAGAGTAGTTGGAACCTTGTATTCTTGGCATACCCCGCAGGCCATGTAGGAGCATGAGAGAACCAGGCCAGCGTCGTGCCCAACACTTTTATCACCACCATCTTGTAGATGGGGACTGAGACTTAAACAGATCAAGTAATTTACCTGAGGCCC
>PVJO010009741.1:0-67861 GCA_004026905.1 Hystrix cristata | reverse complement strand
AAAGGAGAGGAGTACTAGAAAAAAAGAAGGGGAAAAGCAGAAAGGCAACAAAGGAAAGAAAAGGGAAAGGAAAAATATGGAAAATTAAGAATAAACCTGCTCTAATTAGGAAGGGAGGGAACAGAGGGGAGGGGCGGGGAAGAGGGGGGAGAACCAAGATGCATCATGTACAGGTACAAAATAAATGTGACGAATGTAACCATTATATGTAAAATGTACCAATACATGTTCTTGGTTTAAAATAAAATAAAATAAAAAATAAAAAAAAAAAATAGGCAAGTGCTCTACCACTAAGCTAAATCCTTAACCCCAGGGAGTTATTTCAGACTCACTTCTCTTCTCTTTCCCTATTGTAACAGGGGTGAATAAAGTCTTCCCAGTTTATCTCACTTTCTCAGGAGATATTTTTGCTCTGATAATGCTTTAGGTATAAAAAATTCACTTAATATAAATAATCCCATCAGATAGGAGTTACATATGATTATAATTCTGTATATTAATTAGAGTTGTAAATTATAACTTGTTATTAGAATAACTCAGGTTGTTATCCTGGCAGTAAAACTCTAGAATTTGTGCCTTACTGGAAAAAAAAAATTTATAATTTCATTTTTTTTATCTGAAATATTATCTGAAATTTCATTTTCTTTGTCTGAAATCTGAAAAAATTTTCTTTATCTAAAGTACTAAATTAGGTTTTTGTAAGTATTAAGTGAAAGGCAGTGAATGGTTGCAAGCAGAATGACCTGTTAAGTATCATTAATATAATTTAATTAATCTTGTTAATATATAAATAATAGATTACAAACTGCTTACAAACCTTATCTGAAAGAATATTCCTTCTCACAAATATCAAATAATTGCACTAATATAACTATTTCTTGAATTAAATCAAGCCAGAATTAGGTGATTTGATAAGCTACTGTATCTTGAAAAATATTAAATAAATTACCTCAATTAAGCTTAACTCTTAACTCCTGGACAGATTCTCCATCCTTATCTACACTTTTTTTTTTTTTATAAAATTAAACATATAATGAGTTTAAAGGCTGAAAATGGTTTCTTACTGTCTCAGGTCCTTCTGGAGAAAGAAAATTCTTTTAAAAAATTTAAATATACATTCTGCAAAAACAATAACAACAAAGATGTATCTGTGGAGAAATTATTTCTACAATGTATCAACTAATATTTTCTTCATACAAAACATATACTAGATGAATTGTCAAACCACACACATAAACAATACTCAACCGGAAAGAGCAGCATATGAATTCTCTCCTCAAAGTGCTCATTATGGTCTTTGAGTGAACTCACTATCAAAAAGCTATATTGTGCGTGTGTGTGTGTGTGTGTGTGTGTGTGTGTGTGTGTGTGTGTGTGTTGGAGAAGGCAGGGAATGCACGATGTGGTAAAGAGAAGAAAAAGCTGCTAGGTGGGATGATACACTCCAGGAAATCAAAGGAGTTATTATTAAAAACTACAAGATAAGCAATTTTGATAACAAGCAGCTGTGTAAATGTTTAATGCTTTTCATTGCTATGCCTGGCAGCTCAAGCCTCTGCTTGGAGCAGTGTGGGGGTGGGGTGCCCCAGATTTCCTGCCTTTGTTCTAAATCTGCAGCTCCCTGCATTCTCAGGTGCTGGAACTAAGAGGACTGGGATAGATAAGGGTTATCCACAGCGATGGGGAGTGGCTCACCTTGTGTGCTGGGGGGGCAGTAGGACAGGTGAGGCACTTGGAAACGTTCACAAAATAATAACCTGAAAGGATAAAGTGGAAGGAAAAAACTGAGGTGTGTATTTGTTTGTGAAACTTTACCATGATTTCTTTGCTGGAGAAGTGCATGCTGAATTTAACCATGCCTTCTCCTGGTGAGTTTTGAAACTGAGGGCTATTCTCTATAATAGTTGTAAATTGGTTACTTTTTCTACCTAATCTATCAGTTGCTTTTGACAATGTTGAATTTTCCCTGAATACTGGAAAATGGGGACTTTAAGAAGCTCCCTCATCCCCAAACTTTTGTGTTTGAGAAATAGCTTAGTGCAAAAAAAAAATCAACCCTCTTTTTCACAAGACAGAAAAGATCCACACACCTTTCTTTACTTGTGACACAGTCAGACTCAGCACATTGAAATATCTCATGTTTTGCTTCATTAAGACTCGCTGAGCTGCTTTCCCATTGGAAAAAAAAAGGGGTTGTTAGTATATTATTGACCAAATTAGGCTATTCTCCTCCCCTGAACTCTGGAACTCTGACCTATCAGCAGCCAAGGCCAGCACAGAGCACTTCTGATGTTCCTACAGAGAATCAGCTCACCTCAGGGGCGCATTTCTTCACCAGCTCTCTGATCACATCCCCTCCCATTCCTCCTCAGACAGCTTTTTTCTGCCTTGTTTACCCCTCCTTTTGGAATAAAATCCCTTTTCTGCCTCACCTTTGAGTTGCGGATAGTACTTTCTATTATAATTGTCTGTTCCTCCCAGTTACAGGTCTCTTTACTGCAATAATCTTTTCCAATAATGTCTCTCCTTACATAAGACAGGATTTGTTTGCATTTAACACTTCGCATATGTAATTATTTCATTAAAATTTCAAATCAAAGAATGTCAGAGTTTGAAGGAGCCTTAGAGCTAATACGGTCTGTTTTTTTTCCCCATATTTTAATATGCATTTGATCACTTAAGAAGTCATTAGAATTGGATTCCAGATCAGCCTCACAATGCAATAATACTAGGACCTGTACATTAGATAATACAGAGGCTTCAGATCACTTGTGCAGAGAGTACAGACTGGGAGATACTGACCTCAAACGCCCTCCTTTTGTGGATGAAATGTAGAGATTACTTGATTTAACCTAAGAACACTTGGAGTTAATTAGTGAGTCCAATTTGGCACGTGACTCTTTGATTCTCAAACCATTACATATCCCATTACATGACACTGCCTTTGAACTGTAAAATCATAGCACTGCTATTTTTCTAATGGAAGCATAATAATAGGCCCATATGACAGGCATTTTCTTAAAGTGTGTGAAACAATAGAGAGCCCTCTGGACACAATGGTACATTAGCATTAATTATTAAGCATTAATTACTCATATCACACATTGAATACTGTAGTGGATTATCCTCAGACTGATTATTGAAAATATTATTAAGCCTTGATTTACATTCTTGGAAAATATTAAGATATCAGCTATATGATATTATGTCTACTGAGGAAAATATATTAGCAATGTGCTAATGATTACTGCTCTAGTCAATTGATCTTAAAAGAATCTAACATTTATAACAATAAAAGGAGCAGAACTGCTTTAAATTTTTGAAAATATACTTTAACATAAAAACAATTATGTCCTTTACTGAAGAACAAAAGTTAAAAAAAATCTCTAGGGTCCAATTAGATGCACATAGTAACATAAAAAGACAAAGGGCACTTCAGTAGCATGAAATAATGAATAAAGTTTCTATTTTAACACACAGGGTAGTGTGTGTGTGTGAAAATATTACATTTTCTTACCTAATTTTGCTTCTCTATTTCCTAACTTCCTTGGCTATTTTTAAAAGACCACAATGTAATATACTTGTGCTGCCAGCTTTCCAAACAAGATATAGTCATTTGCAAATTGGCCTTGGACATTACTTTTGCAGTTGCTATAGCTGTTTACAAAACTAAGGACAAAGGACTGACATATGATGAGGGAACAGATAGTATTTAGGAATAAGTCTCTTATCAAGGAACCGGATCTTTATAATTTCTATCGTAATGATTACTATAAATAAAACTGAACAAAAGCCTCAATATTAGAACATTTTAATATCTAGAATATATGTGACTATTATCACATGTATGTGACTAATAATTGATCTCTGAGAGTTTGCTATAGTAATGTTCAGTTCTTTACTAGAAGTCACCTAACTAGGCAATTAACCAAACACATAAGGCAAGTTTTATGAAGTTTCATGGTTGCAATTTAAACCTACTATTATATCACATTCAAGAATTATAGTTTGGCTATGTTGCTTCCATTTTATTTATGTGGGCCTATGTTTTATATATTACTATAGAGTATGATTTAATTTACTGTTTATCTTATTTGAAACACTGTTCTATTTTTCAATTGATTCTTGGTACTTTTGAACAAGTGTGTGTATCTATATGTAAATAGCTAGTAAAAGGTCAATTTTAATTAGCTGTTCGTTGTCTTTTCTAGGAGTTATCTATAAAAGATTTTTGGGCTGGGGATTTAGCTTAGTGGATAAAGTGCTTGCCTACCAAACACAAAGCCCCAAGTTTGAGCCCTAGTACCCCCCCCCAAAAAAAAGACTTTTGGGGCAATGTGATCATCAGGAAAACACCAAAGGTAAAATTTGTATCATATCAAGGAAAAACTAACATCTAACCCTTAATCTGCCATGTAGATTACATAGTTTGCAGTTAAAGAAGGAAAAAAAAATAAATAGAGAAAGGGGAAATACAGAAATACAGCGGTAACTTGGTTCAACAACGATTCTGTTCACCATAGTGTTTGCCAAAATTTTGCTTCTGTTGGCGAACTCCACATTGGGTGGCAAACATGACTGCAGACATCTTCCCCGTATGAACACGGACACGCCATGCCACAGAATCATGGTACGAGTTAAGTTCCTGAACCAAGACACTGCTCTACTTCTGTATGATAAACGTGTATGAGGAAGGGTTCTAGTCAGTTCATTAATACCCAACTCAAGAGAATATACTTATCTATGGTTATGAGGCATAATCATTGTCACATATTACAATATTAGCAATGCTTCAATTTTTATATGTACCTAAGACAATTACTTAGATTTTCACATGAACATTTCATTTCATTGTAAATACAATTTTGCAACCATTTAAAGGCTTTATACAGATGTGTTATAATTAACTGTCTTATTCGGGTGAAAACGTCAAAGTTCTAGTGATATCCCATCTTCATAATTTTCCTATTGGGAAAAGAAATCATAGAATATCCAGTGTTGTGGATTATTATTTTTTAAAAATCAGTGTTTTATTTCCAGTTCTACCAAACATTGCTTGTGAGACCTTCAATATGTCCTCTTCTATCTTGAAGTTATAGCTCCTTTATCTACAAATAAGAATCCATTACTTTATAGAGAACTTAGCACAATATACTATAAGGATATGCACTGATACAGTGTTTTACTATAGAAATGTCCATTCTCTTTTACCCAACACTATCATAGACAAAGGTTACTTTTAAGCATCTCCAAAATTATTATAGTTTACTCCTTGAAAATGTATGTGGTACTACTTCTAAAAATTAAGAAGCAAAACTGCAATTGAATTTTCTATACCTAAAAGATGTTTCCCTTATTTTGTGTTGTTTTGTCATCTCTAATCAACCACCTTCCTTTTAGTTAAGGTGGTAAAATTATAGATTTAAGGAACTAATGAGGTTGAAATTTCAGCAGATGGTTCAGTTCTAGAGTTTCATCTTAGCCCTAGATGTTAAGGTTTTCTGGCAGATCAGAAGATACCACTGCTTGCTCCAAATTTAGACAAAATCTAAAATAAAGAGTGATGTGATTGGAGTAGTTCCAAGAATGAATTATAAAATACATTATGCATTAAGAATATTTGATAAGTAACTGAATTTGCAAGTAAAATCAATAAGATGATGGAAATATAAAACATAAAAAAGGATAAAATGCTTGACATATTAAAAAGACAGATGCTAACGTGTGAAAGTTCTTTTGAATTAACATATGATAGTCTTGGACAAATACCTGCATAGGAGAAAATGGAGTAACACAAATTGCACTTTTCATTGAAACTGTAATGAAATTATCAATAAAGAGGGAATTTTTAAGAGCCAAAACATTTATTAGCTCATCAGGATGGATACATAGATTCAGAGACAAGAGGAACATATGATATTCATATTGACCCTATCGTCCATCTATCCTGAGAACATCTGAAAACTTTGTCTGAATATTTAACAATGTTTTTCTTCCTAATAATGATGCTTCTCTTCCCACTGAGCCAAAATATGAACTATAAAATATTTAATTATATTTTCTATCATTCCACTTTTTTCTTAGGATGAAGGCCACCTGTTGCAGATGTGTGAAAACTTTCCTAGGTCCCCTAATCAATGACTTTCCTTATGTGACAAGATCTGTCAGTCATGTTCTGTCAACCTAGAAACTCATACCTCTTCCTTACCCTTCTACCACACTGCTTTCTTCTCTCTTGTTTTTTAAATAAAGTGAGCTCATGAGGAAATCAGGAGCTTCAGACGGCTGCACATATTTATAGCATATTAATATATTTCATTATCACTCCTACAACCATTCCATCAGATAATTACTAGGCAACACTTTTCCAGCCAGAATCCAATATAGTGTATGCCACTGAATGTGGTAAAACTTAATTCCATTTAAAATTTTTCAGTTAAATATTACAAGGGTACCTGGCTCACTCAATGGCCGAAGTTATGAAATTTTGCTACATGGAAATACATTTGTATGTATAAACTTAAGAATGGAATTCTTCTGTACCACTTAAAATCATGCATTTTGAATAGCTGGATTTAAAATATATTCTGCATAATATAACCAATATTCATTTGGTGGGGCTTCAGAGTGGGGAGTGCAACTCAAATTAAAAACAATCATATTGTACGCAATAGGTTGAAATCAAGATGTCACTGTGGACAGCATGTTGACATTGCTGCTGCTTGGGAAAACATGCTGTACATATTCAAACAACATAGGTCCAAAAATCAACAATTGTTTTAAAATCACCACTACCAGAGGCAAAAAGTCATATTATGCAAATTCTAGGTTTTATAAAATATAGTCAGGGATGACTTACGTATCACAAGATATTTAAATTCATGGTAAGTAATACTCTTTAAATCCAATATTGTAAGAATTCTCTTAATATTTCAGTTGCTATTTCATAGATGTTAAAGATTTTAAAAAGTCTTCTTTTGAAGGCAATTTACATACAGTACAGATTTATGTTTAAATAGTCTGACAGAATTAATGCACTTCTTAAAGCAATAATCTCACCGTGAGAGAACAACTTGAAATAACACTGGACGTATTGGGCTTAGTAATAAATATCACTATTTTATTGCTGTCAAACCAATGAAGATGTGACTAACTTCTTGTTCGGTTTAAATGCTTTAAATGGATGAAAATTCCCCTTTTTGATTATTTGTAATATAAATCTTTCCCCCCACTCATCAGCTAAGGCCACTGAAACACAGTTATAGCAGAGAGCCCCGACACAACTTACTTGCTTACTATTGCCTGAATCAAATCTAGTCTCAGAATTCACTCATTTCTCACTTCTGTGACTTTATTGGTTATTTTAGATCTCCCAAGGTTGAAGTCCTTCAATATTTTATTTACTAAATTTATACTCAAACCTATTTGTAGAGAATATTCCTATGCTTTGGGAAGAATTTTAAGGAGGAACCAAAAACAATGAGAATGTATGAATGGTTAAAGAATATATAGAAGAAAAATATTTTTCTAACTTGTTTTGTAAGGAAGTGACAGTGCTTCAAAAGTCATTTGCTGTGAGAGATTTAAGAGAAAACTTATGACCGCTCATTCCTTGAGAGCTAGAAGATCTTCAGTGTATTGTAGGATTTTTGTTTTCTTTTTTGTTTTTAAACACAGATCCAACAATGGTATTAAAGTTTCAGACTTTCGTGTGATTGAGCGCCCTGTAGCAGAAAAAGCTAAAGGGAAATTTGTGGACCAGTTGGAAAGTCTACTAATATTACTGGCATTTTCATTTGCTTACTTTTCTTGATAATAAATGCTACTTTCTGTGATACAAAACAATGGACTCATGGCTTTTGTTATACAAGTTATGTACCTCATTTAGTGCCTTTTGACACTTTTTTTCATATATTGAATTTTATTTTTTTATTTATAAAAAAACAAAATTTCTTAACAGTATAATAAGAGAATAACAATATTTAATATGCTGTGTATCATAATCTTAAGTCATTGCTTGGAATACAAGACGTAGATAAAAATTCTAGCACATGTCTGATAACACATGCTGTCCTTCCTCAGTACAGGCAAGTGTGTCCTGGCTGCCTTTCATAGATTGGATTGTTTAACAACATAAAATTAGATCACAAGAAAACTAAGACAGTACACTAGGCCTAAAGTCCAGTGCATTGCCCTCTCCTTTAAATATATTCTCGTGAATATACAGTGAAACTCAAGAACTTCATTCAAAAACAGGCATATCTACTTTTTAATAGGCATATCCATCAAATCTAGCAGAGTTTATCCCAAATTATTATGATACAGCAAAATAGTTTATAATATCAAACTATTTTATCCATCCTGAGAGTCCATCAAAAATTTCTTCTTTCTACATATTCCTTGTAATCTAAGGTTTATCGGAATTCTACAGTCATCATCTATTCATTCAATAAGCCTCTTCTCAAAAGGCATCATAGTTGAACTAATTGCAGGCATGAGCCAATGTGATATACTGAACAGTTTACTTAGATTTCTTGGTTAAGTGTGCTTAAATTTTCCCTAGCTGATTATTATATATACTTTAACAAATGAATTAATTACATGTGTTAGTTAATAAAAATAAATACAAATATTTTCTTATTAAAATTATTTTTTGCCATCTGCTGTAACATAAAATTTAAGAACACTTATTGGCAGAATTAATAAACAGTGCACAGGCTGATTTTGAACTTATAGTCCTCCTGCCTCAGACTCCTGAGTACTGGGATAGCAGTCATGCACTCCTGTGCCTGGCTCAATGTTACAATTTTTTAAAATAAGATGGAGTATTAGATCAAGCTAATTAAGAGATTCATCACCTCAAATATTTAACAAGGCCTTATGTGATAAGAGTATGTATAAACACAATTGGATTTTATCTTTCTATATGGGTTTATGTTGCTTTAACATTGAAAACTGTGATATATAATCCAAAAATAGGAAGATGTATAAATAATTATAATATTTAACTTATCCTATTGTACCAATGATTTATCTTATTGGATTAGTCTTAAATTGCATTTTATAAGAACAGCCTCATTGGAGATTCTCGTGCCAGAGATCTTGAAAGCAACGGAGGAAACAGAGCAGATGCAAATGGTGATAATGATGTCTCAATGGCACAGATTACAGCAATTACTTGGTCTAGGTTTTGGCCAGGAATTGGTCTCTGGGCAGCTTGGCATCAAGATGAGGAAGGGAGTGTGTGCCTACCTAGCAAGGTACTGTAGTTCTATCATTTGGTAAAGGGGAATTCTCCAGAGAGTGGGTGGTGTGAGTTGTTACCCAATAGCTACAAACACCAGAAAAGGAAACTAAATGTGCATCAATAGCACCCACAATAGATTCTTTTGTGATGTACTAACATAATTCGTAAATTCTGTTTCAGTTTTTACAGAATATTGTTTACTTGGATATAGGGTATTCTGGATTGATTCTCTGTGTCATTTGACCTTTCTCTCATTATTTCCATTTCTTCATTTGTTTTATTTTCCCAGTGTTCTGGAAATTTATTCGGAATTTGTATCCCAGGCTTTATATTTGTTCTATTCCTGGAAAATCCACTCTTTAATGTCCAAAATACCATTTTTTTTAATTTGTGGCAAGATCAGATTCCAGTTTTGGGCTTGGTTTTCTATGTAATATTTATTATTTCTCTGTGTGCACAGGATAACTAATCTGAACCCCTCTTCCATGTTTAGTTTACAAAGAATCTGAACTGTTACGAAGCCACAGTCTACTCTTAACTCATCTACAATATCCAATTTAAATTCTAATCATGCTCAGGTTTTCGTCAGTAAGAAAGGACTGACTTTTGAGGCTGTCTTCTTCAGTGCATATTCTAACTGCAGCAGTCTCTGTTTTGACTTTCTTTTTCCTCTCTATACGCCCTGTACAGTCTATTCTTAAGACTGTTCTTAAGCAATAAATATGTCTACTGATGGTGCTTGATAGACCCACTTCTTTTCAGTTATTAGTTCTGTCATATATTTATCCCCTTTCTAACATATTTTACACCATTTCTTGTAAGATTTTGGAAGAAAGGAAATGTAAATGCATATCCTTAAAATACAGTCCCTATTTTGAAATTTAAATCTGATATCTAGGTATTTGTTCATTAGAAATTTAATTTTTAAGTGTATTTGAAACTCATACAACTCTGTGGTCTTCAGTTACAGAAAATGTTTGACTCATAAGTAGTATTAATCCAACCTCAACATTTTAATACTGCTGCCCTGATCTCTTATTTCTGTGAGATCTAGCAGATATACAGCTCTTATTTCCACCTTGTGTGAAAAGTTTCTTCTCTCCACTTATTTCAGTTGTAACTGTTAGAAAGTTAATATGTCTTCTCTACTTGTTTTTGTGATAAGTTCACTGGCCTACAGTTTTCTGTTTTATTTTTTCA
The DNA here is from genome assembly GCA_004026905.1 of Hystrix cristata. Classification (NCBI taxonomy): domain Eukaryota; kingdom Metazoa; phylum Chordata; class Mammalia; order Rodentia; family Hystricidae; genus Hystrix; species Hystrix cristata. The sequence goes on along the minus strand of PVJO010009741.1, from coordinate 57,414 downwards.
TCTTTCATTTCCATGGTAAGCAATATATGTTACCTCAAGCAATCTTTTAACAGTTTCCATCTTTCCTTCCTTTTTTTTTTCACTGATACCCTTGTGATTGAAATATTATCGTCCACCTCTAGGCCACTCAAGAGCAGTCACAGTTCTCATTCATCTTAAAACTCCAGTAATTGAAGCAGTTTACCTGTTCATACATTCATACCTTTCTGCTAGATGTAACATTTGCCTGTACAAGAAATTTGCATTTTGTTTCCAGATTATAAATGAGTGTGAAGTTTACACCACATTTAAGAATGAGCTCTCTTCCTAAGATTCTAAAAATTCATTTTATCAATTTCGACAGGAATATGCTTCATATTATACTAGGTAAAAGGCAGGTCATGATGAATAAAGAAGTGATCTAGCTTGCCCCAGAAAGAAAATATGATACAATATTGTAAATGAATTTTTAAAAATGTCTCACAAGATATATTTTTAAGCACAGGAGTGAAAATGACTAAAAATGAGAGAATAATAAATCCCTGGAGTCACTTACATATTTATCAAGACACTTTTTTTTAATCTTTCGGCCTTCTAGAGAATCCCAAGGTGTGCTGTTATTTCCTGCCTGTGTTTCTTACTTTCTAAATCTTTCTTGCACTACTCCTCCTTTCCATATTTGTTCCCCCATATAGAGTTGGAGGAATCTCAGATTAAGAATCTAATGTACCATGGTGGAGCATCTACCATTTTGCATATTCTTTAAAAATCTATGGAGTCAATTCATTTTGACTAAATATTATCGACTACTATGGAATATGCTAGGGTTAGGAAGAACTGCTCCTGAAGTGAGAATAATTTCTGTATTGATTTTTTTTACTCCTCCAAGGAGGGTGTTAAAATTGATTGGTATCTCTTCTCAGGTTTAAGATGTTTTGAATGAGAGCTCAATCTCCTGGAAAGCATACATTAAGATTCTCTGGGAGTCGAAAAGTAAAAAATAAAATTAAATGTTTTCTTCATGCCACTAAGTTAGAACTTTATAAAAGGTTTTCGTTGTGACTTATATTTGATCTTCTACAGAGAAATTATTTTTCAAGAAATTGTCTAGTAAAATAATAAGCCGTATGATTACTGTCTGTATCACTGAATTTTCTTAAAGACAAACAAGATTGAAATGAACATTTTAACAGTTGAAAAATGGTGATCAGCAATGTTGCTGAAATTCAGTACAATGACATTTTTCTGGAAAGACCGTTATCCATTCAAGGACAAATATTACATTAATCTCTATTCTTCTGAGTCAGGCAGAAATGCTATTGGATAGAGAGAACAGATACAGCAAAAGTCTTTCATTCATACTGACAATGTGATGGAGATGACTACTAATTATTTATTGTGGAGAGTAATTATATGAAATGAATTTGTTCATATAACAAACTTTGGGAATCCTTCTTATCAGGTTTCACAGGTTGTTTCAAAGAAGGAAAACATACATTCAGAATGTCAGAACAATATAAGAATTTTTAATCAGTCTACCTCCCAACCACATATACATCCCATATATTTACTTACATGGTCAGTATTTAAGGAAAAAGGACATGGTTGGAATTCAGAGTGGAGCACCTAGAATTACACAGGGTTTTATGCATTTAGAAAATGAGAAAAATAATTGAAACATTAATGTCTATGCTTTAGACCATAAAGGTGGCTATATACTTCAACAAAATTTATTAAGTATACATTACTGAAATTATTTCCAGCATTTATTTAAAAACGTCTTCTAATTTTAAACTAATAAAATGCTTAGCTTTCCCACAATCTATAACCTTTGCATACATTACATCTCATTTTTCCCTGGCCATAACCTCCCAAAGGAAAGGGGTGGATTTCTATAAGAACAGCTTTAATTGTGTTATGCTTAAAAGTTCAATGAGTGCAGAAGAAATATAGTACCAAATTCCATCCCCAATTAGTATGACTGTGTGACTTTAGATACAGTTGTTTACCTTAGTTTTTCTATCTTAAAATGGAATCACTCATCAAGTATCATTAGCATCACCTCCATATTCAGCACTATTTCTTCATTAGTAAAATCATGTGATGGCTCTCACAGCCCCTAATATTATTTTTCTTCCTTGAAATAAGAGATGAGTGCTCACATGTTCCTTTGACCCTCTTGAATTACCATTTCAGAAATCACTTATGAAATAATTCCTTTATTCCTTCCCTTCCTCCCTCCTTTGCTTCCTTCCTTCCTTCATTCCTTGCTTCCTTCCTTCTTGCCCCTCCCTGCCTTTCTCCACTCTCAGTAGATCTCTGTCTCTCTGTCAGTTGCGGAAATATACTGCAAGCCAAGTGCACACACAGTCCATAGTCAGTGTTTTTTCCCAAACGTCATTCCATGAATGTTTATGTTTCTTTTCTTGGTTTGCTTTCGGGACCTAGTTAGAGACAGACTCAGAAAGCTGGTGCACCTTTCTCTACTGTACTGCTATAACTTCTCCAAAATAGAACCACTAGTTTTCGGCTGTTTATTACCAAATTATTTATACTTTTTGGCTTTATTTCCTCTTTAAAATGCCTTGAGCCTCAAACGAAAGTAAGTAGTAGATTTAGTGTTTAGAGTAAAATTAAAAGCAGAAGTAGAACACTGAAATAAGTGATTAAAGAATTATAAACAATTTATCACTTTTGATTAGTAATTTATGCACTAGGTCTGCATATATCATAAAATCAATATGAATGTCCATATTCAGTAAATGCTTTACAGAATTTCAAGTCATAACATATATTTTTAATTACCTACAATGTATTATCAAATGAAAGTACTATTTTATGACTTCCTAAAAATAATCTATGAACACGGTACCTTCTGTTCCTGTTTAGTGCTATGGATCTACTATTGTTCTTTATTTTTATTTCCTCATCATAGGAAAAGAAATAAAAATATATAATTTATATTTCTTCAAAAATTAGTGACATTTTACTTTATGAACTTCATATGTTTGTTATAATTCTATAACAATTAGTTCAAACTTGATCTTAGAATCTTAAGAACACCATATTCTTTGAACTTAAAATTACTTTTCTGGGCTGGGGATTTAGCTCAGTGATTAGAGTGCTTGCCTTGCAAGCACAAGGGCCTGAGTTCGATCCCCGGCACCACAAAAAAAAAAAAAAAAATTACTTTTCTTGACTCTCTTTAACAACTGGATGCCTGACAGAAGAACAAAGCACAAAAAACTTTTAACAAGTTTCAAATTTGCATTCTCTTTGTTTAAAACATTTCAGGATTTTCAAAATACTTTATTTTTTACTTTGAAATTTTTCCTTCAGAAAAGTTAAGAATCCAAAGGCTCAAAGTCCCTTCAGGGAGTCATGTTCTCACGCTGGAGGTAATGGTTTTATTCACTTACACACTGAATAGTTTGTGCATTATTTCAACACACTAAAAATTGGGTTGACTTTTGCTTAGATAACTCTAACTCCCCAAAGTTTAAGTCTTACTTAGCGGTGACAGTGATTATATCCACAAAGCATTTATGTAGGCAAATTAATTACAGTGAAGTCACAAATATTAGAAGGGTTATTATAATGGAAAATGTTCTAGAATGCTGTCTATAACCGGTTTTAAGTACTGTTAAAATTGTCCTTAAAAGTATAATTAAAGTCAGTTTGATTGCCCAAGTAAATTAGAGCAATCTTCCTTCCAAAAGAAAGTGCTATTGAAATGTATGAATACACATATATATTACATGATATACATTCATATTTAATTATATACTTTTATGTGTGTGTACATACATTACATATGTATGTGTACATATAGTGCGTGTGGACACACACACACACACACACACACACATGCCAAATCCAAGAAAACATAAACATCCAGATAGGTAAGGTCAACTTTTAAAATTATTTTTGCTCTGGGCTGAGAATCTGAGAAGTAATGTTGGGAGCTTTAAGAGGAAAAGTAAAAGTTGGAGACAAAAATCACACGTAAGTTAAGAATCTGGTAAACAATCTTCTGCTTACTCTTAATTACACTTAGTCCCTCGGAGTAACTTTGAAATATAATCAAACTAGCCCTTGCAGACACTGAATCCCTGCTTTAAGTTATTTTGGTAGTCCATGAAATTTCAAAATATAAAACTGCCAGGGTGATTTTGCATTACTTACGCTCTCACATGGTGGTAGAAGTAAAAGAAAATTTCCTCTAAGAGAATTCAACATTATTGTAATATCCAAAATCATATCTACAAGCATTTACTAAAACATGCTGCCTGGTACACATCTCAGATATTCCGAGAATAAAGCAAAGCAAAGCTGTGTGCCTGATAACAGATATGGGCCCACTGAAATACCAGGGAGTAGAAGGACAACTTTTATTTTGGCGATGAAAATCTAAATTAAAAATTTCACACCAATTATTTTTGAGTTTTTTTGCTTTTTTTGGAATCATAATCTTGTATTGGCCAAACCAAACCAAACTAAAATGACAAAAAAATAAAAAAAAAGAAAAATATTAGAATTAATTACATTTAGTATTAAATTAATGCATATGTTTATAAAAAGTACTACCTGGATAACATTTAATATCACATAAGAAGATTATTTTCCAGAATTTTTCTTATCAATACTGTGTTTTCTTTAGAAGTTATCAAATTACTAATAAGAAACCTGGATCTGTCTTAAATTTGAAAGCTATTTTATGAATTTTTAAGGGGAGTAACTTTCTTGATGCACCAGGAAACAATTCTACATCAAGAACGCTGCAGGTGGGCAATTCTTTTCCTTTCGAGATGAAAGAAGTCTTCTTTTATGCTTCATGTCTTTGGGCTATGACTGCCTATTTAAAAGTCCTGAAGAAGTATGTTTTTAAAATAATAGGAATCTGGATCTTGTACTGAATTAAGATAAATCCATGGCTAAAGAGAGAAAAGGAATTGTGCACACAAACACAACTGAATTTGGAAATAAACTGGTTCAATTTTGTGAAAGTTTGTCTTAGTGACTAAAAATGAACTAATAAGACTGACTAAAGCTAGCTATCCTGTAACTACAAATATGATGGTATTAAGATTTTAAACTTTGCAATTGTCATTGGTCTTAATGTGCTAGCCAGTGAGGATTTGCAATACAAATCCGGCAACCATATATACACACACACACATACACACACACACACACACACACACACACACACACACACACACACATATATATGACTTTTTAAATTCCAGATACATTGGGGCTGTAAAATAATTTCCTTTATGGATACCAGCTTGGCAGAATATGGAACCAAAGCTGTGGATCCATCCGTTCAGTGCCGTACGTGAAGCACCAGCAGCAGCACTTTACGGGTCTGACAGTGAATATTCTGATAATATTCCACTATAAACAAGAGGTTTAGTTCTTCACATTTCCATAGGCCAATGAGAGGAACTACTTTTCAGAGAGTTTCTTATTTCATGGATTTCAAATCCGTCAGAAAATTGTTATACTTTAGAATTGGGCATGTCTATGTACTTTTCAAGAATAATTTTGAATGAAGGAAAAGGACACCACATAAACCAAAGGAATTTCAGAATGCTGACATGTGGAACAAGAGAGAGACTAAAGGGATTTTAATATTTTTGTTTTGCTAAATACATATCTGAAATCACTTCCTCCATATTCCAAAATGATTCTTAGAAAGCAAGTTTGCTCTGAGTAAACATTTGGGAAATAAGAATGAAAGATATGTTTTAAATAAGCCCAGGGAGATACACAAATCTTTTCTTTTTATTCTCTATTAACTGTCAGTTCCCTATTATGAAAGCAGAGTGCACAGATGCTGTCATCTTTCGACCTCCAAACCGATTCCACTTCATTTCCTGCCACACTCTATCCCATCTCAGCCACCTTAGCTCCCCTCCTAAGGAATCACGTGCTGCTCGTCTTAGGGTGCTCCATGGTTCCTCCTGCTTCCCTGAATTGACTGAAGCTTTCACTCCTTTTGTCTCACAAGATACTTCCTGGTCCCATCTCCATGGAGAAACACAGTTCTTGAACACTCCTTGATAGTTCACTCTTACTTTAAGGGTTTCTCTACTCCCAAAAGCTAAGTAAAGCATCCCCTTGCAGAACCCTGTAACACAACTGGAATAACGCAGTTGGCGCCACACAGTATCAGTATAACTTTTATTTTTTGTTTTATTCTTGCAGTTCATGTTAGCTCCTCTGGATATGATAGACTGCACTGTATTTCTATTTGAATATTCTGAACAGCTGCTAGGACATAATAAGTACCCCCAAACTTTTGAAGAATTAAAATAACTCACAATATATATGCTCAGATCAAACTGTGTAGTAGATACAAGATGATCTGTGTTCCTTTGGTTCTGCCAAGAGATGTGCAGTATCTTTCGAGAAACATGTGTTGTGACCAACATAAAGCAGTTATAATAGCTGATGCATAATAGTTTACCACGTGCAGCACTGTTCTAGACCATTACAGTTAGTGCATTTCACCTTAATCACAGTCATGGGATACTTTTTTGTATCTTTTTTTTATTAGTGCATATTGCTGACACACGTTAACGGGTTACATTTTGGAAGATTTGTACATTCACATAATGTACTTTGATTATTTTCACTCCACCCCCATTATTGCCATTCTCTTCATCCTCCCAGTTTCACATTTTTGGAGAACTTAATGAATATACTGTATTTTGCTCATATCCCCCACCCAACTGCCTGGCCTTACACCTCGCCCACTCCCCTTATTTCCTTCCTCTTGTGTAACAATAGTTTCCCTTCTACTTTCTTTTCATCTTTGTCAGACTCCGCATAGTATGAATGACACACAATATTTGTATTTCTGATTCTAGCTTATTTCACTCAATATAATGAACTCCAGTTCCACCTATTTTCTGGCAAACAGAATTTTCTTCTTCTTTATGGATGAATAATATTTTTAATCCACTCATCAGTCGATGGGCATCAAAGCTAGTTCTATATCTTGGCTATTGTGAATTAAAACTTCAATAAACATGCATGTACAGGTACTCCTATTGTATGCTGACTTTAATTGATTCTGGTATAAACCAAGGACAGATATAGCTGGATCAAACAGTAGCTGTGATTTCAGTTTTTGAGGAACCTCTGCACTGATTTCCACAGAGGCTATTCTAATATGCATTGCTACCAGCAGTGTAGAAGGATTCCATTTTCCCCACATCCTTACCAGCATTTAACTTTTTTAATTCTCAATGATAGCCATTCTAACTGGAGTGAGATGAAACCTCAAATTAGTTCTGATCTGTATTCTCTATGGCTAAAGATTTTGAACATTTAAAAAATATACTTATAGGCCATTTGTACTTCTCCTTTTGAGATATGTGTGTTCAATTCATTTACTCATTTATGAATTGAGTGTTTTAATTTTTGGTGTTAAGTTTTTTGGGTTCTTTATGCATTCTAGATATTAATCCTCTGTCAGAAAAGTAGTTGGCAAAGCTTTCTCTCCCATTCTGTAGGCTGTCTGTTCACTCTGTTAGTTGTTTTCTTTACTATGTATAAATTTAAAATTTAATGTAGTCCCACTGTTGATTCTTGCTCTTACTTTCTGTGTTATTAGAGTCTTATTCAGGGTATTTTTGTCTGTACCTATGGTTTTCATTGTTTCCCCTATGTTTTCTTTTAGCAAGTTAAAAGTTTCAGTTCTTATACCCAGGACTCTGATCCATTTTGGTTTGGGTTTTTCTACAGAGTGAGAGATAAGAATGTAGTTTCAGTCTTCAATAAGTAGATACCTAGTTTTCACAGCATCAGTTATTAAAAAGGCTATCTTTTCTCAAACATATTTTTGGTTCTTTGTTCAGAATCAGATGGCTATACTTGTATAGGTTTGTTTTTATGTCCTCTATTCTGTTCCACTGGTCTTTATTTTTGCGCCTGTACCATGCTTTGTTGTTGTTGTTGTTGTTACAATGGCTTTTTAGTATAATTCAAAATTGGGTATTATGATGAATCCATCCTTGCCTATTTTGCTTAGGATTTTTTTTTTTTGATAATCTGGTTCTTTTGTGTTTCTGTAAGAATTTTGGAACTATTTTTTTTTTCTAGTTCTGTGAAGAACGTCATTGGTTTTTGATGAGGATTGCATTAGTTCCATAGATTACTTTTGATAATATGGCTATTTTAACAATGCTAATTTGTCTAATCCAAGAACATGAATGGTCTTTCCATCTTATAGCACCATTTTCTATTTCTTTCTTCAGTGTTCTGAAATTTTCATGGTACGGGTCTTACACCTCCTTGGTTAAATTGATCCCTAGGTATTTTATTTCTTAAGCTATTGTGAATGATATTTTATTCTCATTTTATAGGAGTGGGAACTGAGGGACTCAGAATTCATATAATACACTCAAAACCAGTTTGTTTTAAAGTAAAGAATTAATGTCATACAAAAAACATGAAAGAAAGGACTTTTTGAACAATGGGAAAACACGCTCAACCTGTATTCATCTCACTATATCGATTCCCACTGAGTTTAAATGTAATTTCTTAAATATATCTCATGTAGTGCAGACACAACAAAAGAAGCAAAATATTTCTGCAAAGACTATAGTTAAACAGCACCTTTGGCAGTTTCCACTGCCTAGGTTTTATTCCTCATTAACAACCAGGAACAGATATAATAAGGACAATGGAAATGTATTTGCTGAACTCAGGGGAGTTGAGCCAGGAAGCTTTTACCTAAATCACTGAAGTTTAACAAGTTGTAGATAAAGGAATTGACAGCTTCCTTGGACAGAACACTAACACTGCTTTAGGAAGAGCCTGTCCAGCATGTCGTTACATGGGAGGCAGGCATAAGAAGAGACACTGACAGAAGAAAGCAAGGGCTCAGTAAGAAAGGGAGTCCAGGTAATTGCTGGAGAAGATGATTCTGTATTTTTTCTGGGGTTGAGTCCTAAGAAATCCAGTCAGCATAAGAACATGGAAAATGTACAGAATTAAATGAAAACGCTAATTCTAAATAACAAAATTCAATATTTAGAACTCAGATTTAATGAACATTAGTTAACTCTTAAATTCTAACTTTAAAATGTGTGACTTGATCTGATTATTTTAAACCTATTTGATAATAATACTCTTCCCATTATCCAGTCTCTTATTCACAGATGATGAACAGAGGCTTATGGACTTTACTGTACTTGCCCAAGTTTAAATATATTGTTACTAATAGAGCTGGAATTAGAGTCTTTATTCTCCAACTCAAGTCTAGTGGAAATTCAAATTTCCACTGAGTTAAATTTTCTCAAAATCCTAAATCCAGTGAAGTTTCTTAAATATAAGAACAAGTGTCCTACTCCCTATAAAATTAGATTACATATAAAGTCTTATCTAGTTTATACCTCAAATTACTGTATCTAGTTGCGGTTCTTGGATGAACAATTTCCAGGACCTGCAATTTTCCTTGGAAACTTTAACACTGAGTTTGGACAAAGATGCCATGCTGAAATATTCCTGTACAAATTGTTTGTGGCTTGTTACCTTGGGCTGTCAGAATAACTTACAATCCATGTGACTTGCGGGCTTTTTTATTCTATTGGTAATTTCTGATCATTTATTTAGTGCTAGTCTTGAAACTTGCCTACCATCTACTGAAATAAAGCACAAAAGGGCTAAACCATTTTTGCTATTATTTGGGGCACAGACAATCAACTTTGAGTTCAACAAAAGGATCAAATAAATCAATTTTAAGCCACAGAGCATATATGCTTAATGATAAAATAATGTTAATCTTGAGATGATAATGCGTAAATTCTTAGTAGTGTGATGATGGAAAAATACTTGTTCTTGGGAGTGTTACATATTGACAATTCCTTTTCCTGTGCTGCAGTACACGTTTAGGGTTCTGCAGGCTGCCAATTAATACAATCATGGTGTTGCCTCTGGCTCTGCTATTTTTAGTGCTTCTCCAACATACACTTTTCTAACATTCTTGGTCAGAATCGCATAGCTGACAGATTTTCTGTTGGCTTAAAACTGTAAGCTCTCAGCTAGCACTGGAAAAGCAAGTGATTTTTCTTAACTTGTTTAAAACCAACAAATTGACATTTTTTTTTCTAGGTCAAATGAGCTATCTAATAGGCTTTCCCTTATGCTAATTTATACCTAATACTTACAGAACAATTTACATTTTCAAAACACATTGATAATTTTTGATGATCACAGCACCCTCACTGGCTTGAGGACTACAAGGCTTATTCTTAGCATTCTGGAAGAGAACGAAATAGAAGCACCACAAAGTTAATTTGGAGATAAGTCTACAATTAAGTGACAATGTTAAAGCTTGAACTCAAGTCATTCTCTCGCCTCTGTAGCAGTTTTTATATCATTTGAATAATCTGTGCATCTTTCACTCTTCTTACAGCAGTCTGTAATGTACATGTAAATACTTGATTTTTGATTCACTGGCCCTTTCTCTAATAATGATTCCTAACCCACACTGCTGCTTCAGTAGTCTACCAGATGTAGTTTCAAAGCTTGACTTGCACTAATATTTGCTCAGTTTTCATTAGATTACTTTAAAATCTTAACCAAATCTTCCAGTTTGTTTAGTATTGCATATATTCTTTGTCTAGCTCTCAATTTTAAAATCAAAACTTGTTAAGTTCTTCTACACCTCTGAAAATACGAAAATATATTCACTGAACAATTCAAGTTATAACCAAGCAGAAATTCTTCATTTAAAATGCAATTAGTCGTGAGAATAGAAACTATAACCTAGATCATGGTTCCTCTTTTATTTAACCTATCATAAAGCATAAAGTTTCTAGTCGTAAATAAAGAAAACTCATTAATCTCATTCTCAATCTGGATTCGCTTTCCATAGTGAAAAGTCTAATTTACAGATTATTTTAATGAAATGCACTTTCAATACTTTCTCTTAGGTACTGTAATTGGAATTAGACTAACAAAGCACTAGTATTCTGAAGCTGACTAGCTTCAATGAATAGATAAGAATGAGTTGAAATTAGCTCATCAATTGCTTATATGTAAATGATTTCTAGAGTGCTTGGACACCTGAAAATGGTTCTTATTTTCCTTTCAGTTATTTCAATATTCTCTGAGCAAGTATTAATTTTGCTACCATGGGCCACCATTACAGATAAGCCAAAGCTCAGGCCATTTTATTAGAGTCAGCAGATTTTTTAACTGAATTGTGAAGTGTGAATTAGTGAAATTCAAATGAACAGAAGTACATAACCATAACCAAAATAAATATTAGGCCATGGTTTCCTCCCCCTCTGAATTTATACCCCCAGGCTCTTGGACATTTTGGCTTAGTTATGGTTCCCTTGCAGACCAAATTAATAGTAATAATAATTTATACCCCTTTTACAATTAATACTCCTGCAACTGTGCCAGCAAAATGCCATGATTTTAGAGGAGGTTTTGAAAGTTAGAAAGATAATTCTAACAACTGTAAAAGGGCAGTATAATACAGTGGGCTGGGTACAGACTCAGGGTACAAGTGGTCTTAATTTAAGTTCCAAATGACCAGAAAACCTTTTGATCCTGTGTCAACATCTAAAAAGCTGTGATATTTAAGTAATAAAGAAAAGCAAGGCAATATTTATACTGCCTAACAATACAAATGCAACATACGTTGAAGGTATAAGCTGCCTTACAAATATGATTCTAATGTGTGATTTTTGGCTGCTTATGGGCATTATGAGTTATAGAAAGTAGTTAAATAAAATGAAGTTAACAACACTTAAAATCAGCCCCACTGATAACTAATGTGCACTAAGCTGGGTCTAAAAGACAGAGCCCTGTATTCCTAGAATATTTCTGTCTTACTGGAAGATAAGTGGCCTAGAGTTATCAGGTATGCTCTTTACTCTAAGGAGAGAATTGTTGCTTTTAGAGTATAAAAATGCAGAGTGATAAAACCTTTAACTTGGAGAAGCAGAACCATACTCTAAGGAATCCTCATCGGCAAACTGCCAGCAGCACCATGTGAAGCAACGGCAGCAACAATCACCACTGCCAATACCTGAAAATGGGCAACAGGCCAGCAGCCAAAATGAAGGCTTGATCACTGCCCTGAAGAATTTTAGGAAACCAGATGAAAAGACAGTCACCCAATGCAGCCCTCTTTTGTGGGCAGTCTTACCCCTGACATCACTAAGGAGGGAATGAGAAAAGTGTTTGAGAAACATGAGATAGTTAGAAAAGTTCTCATTCATAAAGATAAAGGTTTTGGCTTCATCTACTTGGAAACACCAACTCTGGAGGAGATAGCTACAGTGGAGCCAGACAGCATGCCACTTGGTGAAAAGTAGCAACGCTGTGTCCTTACAGTACAAGTCCGATGAACTGCTGGAAGAAGTCTTTTCTGTGTTTGTCCTGGTAGAGAGTGCTGTAGGCCTTGCAGATGATCGAGGAAGGCCCTTGGGAAAAGACATCGTTGATTTCCTTGTGAAACTACTGCATGTAAAGCTCTGACAGGTGTGAGGAAGGGTCTTCCCTACTAAGCACATTTCCTTGGCCTGTAACTGCGGAGCCCACCAACAGTTTAGACAATGAAGAAGGACTTCCAGAGAAGCTGGTTATAAAGAAACAGCAATTTCCCATGGAGTGAAAACAGCTGTGCAGCTTGGTTCCTATGAATATGAGTATGTCATGTGCTGGAAGGTGCTTTCAGCAGCAGGATTACGTGGAAAGCAACATCAAGAGGGCTCGTGAGATATAGATGGAAAAGCAGGCTGCTCACCAAGAATGTCAGGTTCTGCTGATGAGGAAGGATTTGATGAGGCACCAAGAACTTTGGAGAATGGAAGAGCTACACAACCAACAGGTTCCCTACGTATGTGAGCAACTGGAGCTCAGGCGGCAGGAGAGGCACAGATGCCTTGAAGAAGAAATGAAGAGATGATGAGGCCGAGAGCAGAAAGGATTCAAGGGAATCAGCAGTCAAGCGAAGTTTCCCTGATGTGAGGCAGCAAGAGATATGGATGGCTGGACAGCTATGGGAAGTGCTATGGGCATAAACAACAGAGGTGCCCTGCCCCTGCTCCTGTGCCAGGTGGTACGCCAGCTCCTCCAGAACCTGCCACGAGGATGCCAGATGGAACCTTGGGACCGATGCCAAATGCATGCGTTGGCCAGGCTGCTATGATGAAAGAAATGGAGGCAATTGGTGGAACACATCATGCACTCAGACACACAGGTCCTGGAGCTGAATTTGCTCCAAACAAATGTTACAGGTACTAACAAGTTACAGCATCTTGTTTCCCAAGATCTTTAAAATATGAACATTTTGGACTTGCCAGAATTCTACCCCAGAGAAGTTTTAGGGATTCCTCCTAATAGGCCTTTCCCGGCTTTATTCCTCCAGCAAATATGTTGAAGGCAGCAGGCAAGCAAATTGTGGCATTTAGCAAATCAGATCTGTGTGGTGTATGGGTTAGTCACTCCTGGAGGCAACATTCCTGAAATCTCAGATATGCTTGTTGAAGGCCCAAGGGAGCCACCATAAAATGGATCCAGTGACAGTCCCACTAATTTGGTCATTCTGGAAAAAACAAAATAGGACAGTAGGCAGGACTGTCCTTCAGAGGCAGAGTGCCTGGTTAGCATTCAGCAGTCACTGGCTTCAATTTCCAGTACCATAAAATAAGAATAAATAAATAAAGTAAGGCCAAGCATACCAAACTCACATGGTTAAGTCTGGATTTTAAATGAATTTGATTTGTAAGTGTTGAAGAATTGATAATCTCTAAATTCCTAATACACAGGTCAAAAATACTTTAACAATTAGCTTTCTCTTTTGTTTTGATGAAATCCTATTCCTCGGTCTGGCAAACTGGGTAAGACAAGTCAGTGGAACCCACCAGACTGCTCCCTGCTACTGGCTTGTCTATGCCAGGTCAGGCGCAGGAAGCTCAGTCTGACTCAGCTCAAGGCAAATATTCAGAAGCGAGAGTGTGTAGGAAGGCGCGGTGAGAAGCACAGTTACCAAAAACTTAGCCATATGGGGAAGAGGAGCCCCATATGTCAGGACCTCCCCTGTGGGACTGCAGCGCTGAAGTTTCCCCCCACAGGCCTCGAATGTAAGCAAGTTATGACGTTTGTATATAAATTAACCACACTTTCATAGAAGTTCAAATCTAAAACAGTCTCTGATACAGGCTCCCACACACACTTCTTTTTCCTTAATTTTTTCACCTTCTTCTGTAATACATAATATAATGAAAAGTACATATAGCACAAATTAAAAGATAATAAACTATTAGAAAATTAATAATCGTGTAACCATCACACAGGCAAAGAAAAAACATATAGCCAGTAACAGAGAACCCCTCTGTATCAACGTTTCCAGAGGGACAGAAAGAATTACACACAAAAACACACACACACATGCTGAGATGTGATAAATCCAATAGATATTATAGAGAGAATAAAATACATATTATACATAAATAATGTCTATAAAAACTTATCTATTGGTTGATTTCTTGATAATAGCTATTCTTTCTGGAGTGAGATGGTATCTTAGTGTTGTTTTGATCTGCATCTCTCGAATGACCAATGATGTTGAACATTTTTTCATATATTTATTTGCTATTTTTATTTCTTCATCTGAAAATGTTTATTCATTTCAGATGCCCATTTTTGGATAAGGTCTTTAAATTTGGGGGGTTTGATCTTTTTGAGTTCTTTATATATTCTGGATGTTAGACCTCTGTCTGAGGGACAGCTGCCAAAATTTTCTCCCAGTCTGTGATTTTTCTCCCTACTCTATTAGTAATTTCTTTTGCCGTGCAAAAGCCTCTTAATAGGATGTAGTCCCAAGCATCAATTCTTTGAATTGTTTCCCGTGCAGTCTGAGTTGGAACCCTCCTCCACTGTTGGTGGGAATGTAGACTGGTCCAACCACTGGGGAAATCAGTGTGGAGATTCCTCAGAAAACTATAACTAGAGGTTCCATTTGACCCAGCTATTCCTCTGCTGGGTATCTTCCCAGAAGAATTAAAATCATCATATCACAGTGATATATGCACAACCATGTTCACAGCAGCACAATTTGTAATATCTAAGTCTTGGAAACAACCTAAATGCCCAACAGCTGATGAATGGCTAAAGAAGATGTGGTTTTTCTACACAATGGAGTACTACACCGCCATAAAAAAGGATAAACTAGAGTCATTTGTATATAAATGGATGTTCCTGGAGAACATACTATTAAGTGAAATAAATCAGACACCTATTAGTACACATCGAATTGTTTCTCTGATATGAGAAACCATAAGTGTAAATAAGGACAAAGGGGTAGAATAGATATTATTTTTTTTTTAAAAAAAGAGATAGTATTCAAAAGAGAGGAGAACTAGATAGGGAAAAGGGGGATAAAGAAGAGGGTTAAAAGAAAGGAAGATGAAAGGGAAAAAATGGAAAAGTGTAAATAAACTTGTTGTAAATAGAGAGGGGCGGGTGAATGGAAGGGCAGGGAGGGGAAGAGGGGGGAAAGCCAAGATACATCATGTACAGGTACAAAATAACTATGCTGATTATGATCATTATGTATACAACGTACCAATACATGTTCTTGGTAAAAATAAAAAAAAGAAAACTTATTTATACATACAAACACATATATGTAGAAAGATTTTTTTTAGGGGGGTGCCAGGGATCAAACTCAGGGCCTTGTGCTTCCTAAGCAAACACTCTAACCACTGAGCTAAATCTCCAGTCTCTAGAAAGAGATTATTTTAAGTGGTGAGAAGGTTGTAAAGTGTTTTGCAGCTGGCCCATTGGTTGAACATTCAAGTAATAGCTGACGCTACAGTGTTCAATCAAATCCATAAGGCAAGCAAGTAGGCCTGGCAAATCAGGCAGAGTTTCTATGTTGCAGTCTTGAGGCAAAATCCCTTTTGTCCAGGAAACCTCTTTATTTGCCTTTAAAACTTTCAAATGATTGAATGAAAGAATTAAACCTACTGAAATTATGGAAAGTAATCTGCTTTACCTAAACTATGCTAATTAATTTTACAAAGTATATTCAGCAGGAGAACTGGGGAGAGACTAGTTGTTTGATGGAACAAATGGACACTGTAGCCTGCCCACATTGATGCATAAATTTACCTGTCATTTAACATCTCACCCAAATCACAAATACTTTCCTCCCTGCCCATCCCAATCACTGTACTGACATTTCTTCCTCATTTTAGGAAATGAACTTTCTCACACTGTTATGTTAGAGCTCTGTTACTTAAGAACAAATCCCTAAACACTATGATTTGAATGTGCCTGTTTTTTGAATTGGATACAAATTGAACAGAGAGGCATAATTTCAGTGTGGCTAGTTCCATTTGCTTAACATTACATTTATGAGATTCATAATGTAACCAGAAATGTATTTGATTTTAAATTTGGCACCTTACAATATTCTTTTTATTTATCCTTACTGATTTCTGATTCTTTTCTTCTCCTTTGGTGCATTTGTTTAGATTGGTTTCATTACTTAATGTGTGAATTATTAGTTTGGTAGTTTTGCATTCTTTTGATGTTCACTGGTCACTAGGCTAAACACTACACCATGAAATCATGACTTATCAAATGTTAATTGGATCTTTAACTTCCTTGCAAGCATTTACAAGAACCTTAGAAAAGCTTAGCCACTAAATATGAACTGAAAACTGCTTTAGATAGATTTTTAAATGTAGAAATCCTAAAATGAGGATTCATCAGTTGGAGAGATCTGTTGAAAGAAGCTCTTCAAGGGGAAATAGCAAAGAAGTGTGGAAAATAATGTGACGAACAAGATGGGAAAAAATTTCCCACAGGTTATTCAGGCTGGTCAAGTTTTTTTGATCTTGGTGGAAGAGGCAGATTTTCACACTGTGGTACCCAAGAACTGAAGTAACTGAATAGAAAAAGACATTGTTGGCTTTGTGTTTCCCCTATATTTATATGTTATTTTCCTTTATTTTAATTATAATCATTTTAAGATCCTAGAATGTGTTCATATTATAGTCATGCAATCAATGTTCATTTAGATTTATTCATATACTTTTCACTTCTGTCACTCTCTTTTGATTTCTTCATCTCCAAACAGCCAACTTACACCCTTCCTTGAGAAAGCTCTTACATATTTCTTTCATGGGAAGCATGATGATGGTTGATCTTCTGAATGTTTCTTTGCATATGGCTTTTTTCACAGTCATTCTTTAATAATTTTATCTTGATTGTTTACCTTCAACTCCAAATACCATGTTTGGATATAGATTTGTTTTTACCTCTTTGGAATATACTTAGCTTCTTAAATCTACAGAATGCTATTTTTTATTGATTGGAGGAAATTCTCATCTATCTTCTTTCAACTATTATTTCTAATACAACCCTTTAACTCTTCTTACTACAATTAAATGCCCTCACCGTTTTCTGTATCTATTTTCTCTTAAGTATTTTCCAATTCTTTTGTCTTTCTGCGCTTCTACCTGGAATCTTTTTTTCTATATTAAATCATTAATAATTCTAGCCATTGAGCCCTTAATACTGGCTTTTGTGTGTTTTATTTCTAGAATTGCTAGTTGGTTGTTTTCAAGCATTGTGTTTATATTGTTCAATTTCTTGGTAAAATGAGTCTGTTTTTCTCTTTACATATTTGTAATTTTCCCAGTTTTATTGTTGTTATGATACATAATTTTATTCTGCTTTCATTGATTAACATAGGTTGCATCATTTTGATCTTTTTAATTATAACTGAAGTCTTCTTAAGGGCTAACCTGGAGAATGTCACATACACAATGAGAAGAATGACAAATCTGTTGTCATTGGGAGCAATGTTGGATTTTGGTTTGTTGCCTATAGCTAACTTATTATGTTTTTAAAGTGCTTTATTTCCTTGAGAACTCAATTAGTTCTTCAAAATGAGAAATTCACTGCCTGTTATTACTTAGTTGTGTATTTTTCCAGTCAGATAAGCTTTTCTTCATGTATTTCATGCCTTGGTTATCAGAGGCATACACTCGTAACGCTTTTCTTCCTGGTGGACTGATACTTTTAACATTATAAAATGTCCTTCTTCGCCTCTAGTGATTAAAATGAATCTCTAGTGATTCAGGATATCTGAGATGTTCTAAACTTAATTACACAAGTTAGGAATGTTGTAAGCAAAATGAATCAGATAAGATTCAGGGGAAACCAGCACACACCTGAAGTTATGTTGGGCTCTTGACTTAAATCATTTCATGGGTGATCATGGGAACATGGTACCCTGTTTACACATAAATTTGCCAATCAATCCAGAAGTAAAAATTATTTCTCCTTATTTAAACCCCTCCTTTCCCAAAGTTTTCCTGCTCAACTTATCCCACCTCTTAATGTATATCCAATATCGGTTCCATGCAAACAACATATGCTTTTATTTCACAAATATTATGAAAATACTCTTAGCTGTAGGTCCAGTGGGAAATTTTTCCCAACTGCTATCTAGCTTTCCTGCTAGTAGTGACAGAAATTTTTCTTTGAATATGGTGTCTATCTGTCTATTTTCTGTAAAGTTTAATAAACACTGTACTTCAGAGATCATTTGGTTTCAAGTGCTTTGGTTTAATATTACTAACTTTTCCATTCATGCTTAATTTGTCTGACATTAGAATAGATGTGGTAGACTTTTTGTTTTTTTCTTTTCTTCCCCCCTTCCTTCTTTTCCTTATTCCCTTCCTCCTTCCTTTTTTCTTCTTTACACTCTTCTTTCTGTTTTAGTTACATTTTGCTTTTGTATAATATTTTAGCCTTTTATTTTCAACTTATATGTATCTACATGTATTGTGTGTCTTGAAGACAATATATTAGTAAACCAATTTTAAAATTCCATTCGGAAAAATGTTTGTGCTATGTTAGATGGGTTAAGTCCATTTACATCAGTGTGATTACTGACTAAAATAGAATTTATATCTGCCACTTCACTATTCCTTTTTTAATATTCCATGTCATTTTCATTCATCTATTCTTCTTTACTGCTTTCTTTTGAATTAAATGCATACTACATGGCACATAATTTTGTCTTCTTTATTCACTAAAATATTTAAAAATTCTTTTTTCTTAGTGATTGCTCTGAAATTACAATTAACCTTGCATCTGAAAATGATGTCAGCAAGATCCCACCGAGACATAACTATCACTCATCCTTCCCACAACAAAGGACCAAATGAGCAAGGACATAAATGAATAGTTATGATTCACTCAGAGTAACTAAAGGAAAGAGCAACATGCAGCCAGGGAGTGGTGGAGCACAAAACTCAGGATGGTACATAGAGAAGCAACCACCCCCATCCCCGGATCCACCCAGGCCCAAGAGGAGGGGCTTCTCCCTGCCCCGTTAAAGGCCGGCAGGAGGCCCCAGGTAGACCACATAACTCTCAAAGACATCTGTGTACTTGCTACCGAAGGAGCCTGCTGTCCTCACAGGTCTTGTGTCTGGCTTAAGGAGTTGCCTAGAGTTCACACTGCTGCACTGCTCCAGAGAAGAATCTCATATTATGCCCTCACCACACGCAACTAGCAGCAACTATGCAAGCAGATTTGGGTGCAAGCAGCCACTGCATCCTTCCATCCTGAATCCCTGCATTTACTGTACTGGGATTACATACTAGGTAGTGCATCACTTCATAGCCCAGCTGATACAGCTCCCTCTGCCCCGGGGACAAGCTGCCTGGGAAAAACACAACCTTTCCTGCTCCAGGTGCTTCTGTACTCTGTTCCTGGCTATGTGGAGCTTAGGCCCAGTGAAACAGCCACCACTCCTCTGCGGCTAAACTAACTCAATGTCCCATTCTTCTAAAATTTGGTGCTTTGGCCCAGGAGAGCAGCTGCAGTCTCGGTAAAGAAGCACATGCAGCAATCTCCCCACCAGGACCCAGGCACCCTGGCCTACTGGAGACCTGGGCCAGTGGAGCAATGACGTCATCATATGTGGACTGACTCTGTGTCCTGTACCTCATTCAAACTGGAGATTCAGCCCAGGGAAACAGCAGTAATCCCAGAATGGCTCAGTCCCTGAGCCCCACCCTACCTCCACCACTCCAGAGCCTGTGCTGACTTGGTGCTTTCCTACCCAGGGAAAGAAATTCTTGACTGAGCTCTGTCTCCCTTCTGGGCCAAAAAGCTGCAGCATCTTGCCTCTGTGAGCTAGACTAGCTTTCCGGAGTCTGAGCCACAGAGACCCTCCGCCCCACACTGAGTGGAGTGATTACAGCCCTGAGGCGCGTAACCCAGAGCCCAAGCCTCAACTGTGCTTCTCCATTCCCAGATCTAACTGCTCGCAGACTCAGCTTCTCGATGCCTGAGCCATTGCTTTGTCTTACCATCTAGGATCCAGACTAATCACCAGGTAGTATCCTCTCTCCGGTGGCTGAGTTGCCACTGTGCCCTGACAGCTCCAGGATTCAGTTGTAACCCACTCCCCAGGCTCTGGGCCTCTGGACTTTTTCTAATTTGGAGTTGTGCCCGTGGTGTTCCTCATAGATTTGGAGATATTATTTAAGTGAAATAAGCTAGCCACAGAAAGAGACATAATGCATGATATCACTTCTACGTGAAATCCTAAGAAAGCAATGCATACAGGGACAGGGAATACAGCAGTGACTGAGGGAGAGAGAAACAAAAATGTGGAGATGTGTCAAAAGATACCAAAAGACAGATTTACAGGTTGAACAAATCTAGAGATCTAAATGTACATGAGTACTACAGTTAATAGAATTCTATGTGGGAGTTTCCTTAAAAAAGTAGTTTTCCTGTTTGTTCGTTTTTGTTTTTGGTGCTAGGGATCAAACTCAGGCCCTTGTGCTTGCAAGGCAAGCACCGCTCTTTTCACACATAAAAGTAAGGTGAGATAATAGCTATGTTTATCTGGTTTCCTATATTAATCATTTTACTATGTGTATATATCCCATAACAAGATGTTATATACTTCAAATGTATACAGTAAAATTTATCTTTTAACAGAATTGTACCTTAGTGAAATATAATTGGGTTTAATAGCAACATAATTTTAATAACATACAAATATTTTGTTCCAGTGTAGTTTCCCTTTTTATTACCATGTAAATTGTATTGTAATCATGAATTTATCTTTATATACTTAGGTACCTATCAACAGAGTTTTATTACCATTATTTAAGCAGTTTTCCTTCATATCGGATGGGTTAAGGAGGCAATTATAATAAAAAAATTTTATACCATCTATTATATTATTGACTCTATTGTTTTTTAAATTTTTTCAAGGGAATTTGAGTTGCTTTCAAATCTTTCGTCTGGGCCTTCAGAATTACCTTAAATATTTCATTTACAGCAGTTCTAGTAACAAAAATGTTCTGTTTTTGTTCATCTGAAAATATCTCTCTCTTAAGTAATAAGTACTAAATGCTCACGTACCTATTTACCTTTGCTATTTCATATTAGAACAGTATCCTCCCACTTCTATAATATATCCTCTCCCAGTAATATAGCAATTGTATCCATATGTCTGCACCACAAATTTTATAAATGTATATGTCTCCATAACAGTGATGTAAATACCACTAACTGTCCAATTGTATTTAAGGTAAAAGAATAACAACCCTACCATAACATATACATATATACATATGTATGTATGATTAACACATTCATTTCTGGAATAATTTATCTAGACCTTGTTTCCTAAATACATTTGTTTTCATCATCTGCACATTTCTTTTAATTTTGTTTATACATTCATTTTTTTCACATAATTTACCTTATGTTTAAATTTATATGTCCTACTTTTAACCTATTCTACTTTCTGATTTTTATCTTGTATTATATTATTTTTATTAATCTACCCAGCTATCCCAATTTCTTACTATACACAGCTAATTAATTGTGGGCTTTCTGTGCTTTACACTGGCTTTTCCATGATTCTTTCAATCTAGGCACTATATTTTACTCAGATTATCTGGTTTTGCTGTTTGCTATATTTTTTGAGGGCTGTGTATGTGCGTGAGAGTGTGTGTGTGTGTGTGTGTGTGTGTGTGTGTGTGTGTGTGTATGTGTGTGTGTCTGTGTTACTGGGGACTGAACCCAGGGAAACTCTACCACTGAGCTACATTCCAATCCTTTCAAAATTTATTTATTTATTTATTTGTTTTTTATTCTGAGACAGTATCTTAATAAATTGCCAAAACAGGAATTCAACTTGTTTTCCTCCTGTTCACGCGTCCTCAGTGCTGAGAATACAGGTGTGCACCACCGTGCCCAGCTTCGGTATCTATTTTAATCACTATCTAATCTATTTTTGTTTCAACTATCTTCAATATTCTGATTCTGTGTGAGTTTGGGAAAAAAAAAGCCAAAGACATAAATGTCACAGTCCTCCTAATGAGAGGTACAGCTTATATTTTCTCCTTTAAATGTGGAGGGCTAACGGCTGCTTTGACCATTTCAGTACTGAGGAACTGACACTATGACTTCTCAGGCCAGCTCATAAAATTTACAGTCTTCTTGATTCTTGTGGGACATGTGCTTTGAGAATGCTTCCTTTCAAATACCAGCTGACATAATGAAAGAAGCCCAAGTCACACAGAGAGGCAGTGTGAGAGCAGGCTGTTGACAGACCAAGCTGAGACCAGCCTTTTTTTTTTTTTTTTTTAATTCACAACCTGTTTACCAAACATGTGAGTGAAAGATTGTCCAGATAATTGCAGTTCCCAAATGTTCACATCATCTCCAGCTAATTGAATTTTGCTAGCAGAGGCCCCAAGTATGTGAAGCAGAAACAAGCATCCCATTTGTTATGACTGAATTCCTGAGCCCAGAATCTGTGTGCATACTAAATTAGTTTGTGATACTAACGTGGGCTTATTTGCTTTGCCTCAATGTGATTAGAGCATCTGATGTCACCCATACCCTCCCCACCAACACTCATGCTGCTCAAAGACTTTCCAGCAAATGGAGTTAGCAATAAGCATACTGTTCTCCCCAGGATGTAGGAGAAAATTGTCTCTTAGGTATTTACTGAGTGATGTGTATTTCTTTCTCTCTGATCCTTCTTTTGCAGATGGAGTAATTATTTAAGGAAGTTAATCAATATATATCACTAGACACTAGTTTTCTCATTAGAATATTATACTGTATTTGATGTCTTGGGAAACAGAAAATGATATGCATCACAGCTTTTACTAAAACCAGGGTGCTGACCATTTTGAAAACTTATTTTCAATCATTCAAAATGGCTGGCCCATAAAATGGTTGTAAAAGGTTAGAGAGAACATCTTTTTAAATTGAACTTGTCATCTAGATCTATTTGTAGAAATAAAATGTATCTTTAAGGAGACTGCCTCTCCACAATAATTTCTGGGCCAGATATTAAATGTTAAGCAGATTCTTTATCTCATTGTACAGTGGAACCTCAGTACTCATACTTAATTTTGGGGGAGAAGTGCAGTGAGCTCCAAAAACATTTAATACCAAACAAAATGTTTTGGCTGGAAAGCATACCAGTCACGAAACAATGGGCACAGACAAATTCTACCTTACATGCTGAGAACAAACTATGGGTACTGGGACAAAATTTTCAGATCAAATGTATCAAGTGCCAATTTCAGAATTTCAAAACAGCAGTGTACCAAGGTATGACTGTAGTAGCTTAACTGTAATTTGGTCCACTCTCTTAATGGGAATCTACCGCAACAAGGTAAGAAAAATCCAATCCAAATCATCAGACTCTGGTTCTGAGCCATGAGTACCAGATATTGTATAATCTTTTATTCTCTAAGTTAAAGTGGAGACTTTTGCCATAGAATTCAGTGGAGAAAATAATTAAGAATTCAGTGGTAGAAATAACCAAGATTAAGAGCAACAGTATATAAGTTCGATACAGAAAGAAGCAACAAGATACATCATGTACAGGTACAAATCCCCTATGATGAATGTTGTCACTATGCACATCTAAAATGTACCATTAAAATAAAATTTTAAAAAGTTTGATAAAAATAAAATTTCATACTACATGAATTGAAAAAATCATACTTACCAAACAAGAGTAACTATTTCTAAACTCTTCTATTTTTTTTCCCCTAATTGGACAAAATCACACCATACACATTTGTTGATTCTGCACAATGCTGACTTTTGTCTACATAGGTAACTATATGTAAATGACACATTATGTACAATGAATGATTCCTTGAAAACGTTTATTTACTAATTGGCATATTCAATTAAAGAAATGTCAGAATATATTCTGGCACATTTACAATGTGCCAATTTAATGAAGTTAATGATTTTTGTTTTTCTTCCCCCAGAAAGGTAAACTTTCAGAGATTATACTTCACAGCTTATCTGTTTGTAATATATGAATTATATTTCTTAATATAATATCTTGTTACTACTTGTCCATGCACTTAGAAATTAATAGTCAAAGACATATTTGATAACATTTTCGCTACAAAAGAATTTTCTCAAATCTATATATTTATGAAACGATTTACTCTCTATTCTTACAAACATCATTTTCAAAAAGTAGCAAGCTTTTTATATTGATAATTTATGTGTCCAATGGCATATGAAAATAACCGAAATTTAACGTGCAAATAAAAATTTACTAAAACTTTTACTTGTCTTTGGTTTAATTCAGAAGACATGGTAAATTTTGTGAAATTTTTTTTCTTTGAATAAACTACTATAAACATTTCTCCAAAACAGTAACAAATATTTCTGAACATGAATTTGTAAAGGTATAATTTAAATACTGAGCCACGTTTTATCCCTTGAAATTATATGTAGTTGAAGAAACAATTCCCGCAGAGAGCACATTAACATTTGTTTAAAATAATGAGGCTTATTAAGCAACAATTTTACATAATACATCCTATGAGATGGAAGAGAAAATATTCTCACCTTAGAAAATGAGAAACCTAGGAACAAAATGATGCAAATATAAGGGAATGTTCTTTCTAAACATTTATGACAACTTCACCAGCCAGCCAATTTAAATGACTGAAAATAAATTTTCAAAATGGTCAGTACCCTGATTTTGGTAAAAACTGTGATACTTACTATTTTCTGTTTCCCAAGACATAAAACAGATTTTAATCCATTTTTCTCAGAACGAAAGTGAAGCTTGTGTATTTTACAATGCATTTCCCTAAGAATTCCACTAAAAATATTAAAATAAATCAGGCAAGGCATATGTCCTTAAATTATAAGGCGTTATATAGGAAGAGTAAAAAATGAATTTAGGGAGGAAAGCAAAAGCAAGATCATCAAATATATATGAAGAGAAATTTACGAAACTTTTAGTAGTGTTTGGAGATGATTAAAATAAAAACTGTATTTTCTAACTCCATGTAGTCATGTGCCCACAGCATTTCAGGCAAGAACACATAGAATATACAGAGGTCATTCCATGATACTAAATCATCTATGATGTCAAGACTATCTTAGTATGTGTAAGTATACTTTATGATATTTGTGCAACAACAAAATGACCTAAATGCATTTCTCATAGTGCGTCCCCATTATTAATTATATATGTATATATATATATATATATATATCATACAATAGGCTCTGTTTACAAAATTTGAAGACATTCTTCATAATTGTATTAATGTTCAGAGGCAAGCACAGCAAATCTTCCAAAAAGTAGGATCAGTGAAAATAATTTATTTTTAAAACTGCAAGTGAAAACTATGTTTTTAAATTTTTTTGTAAATAAATAGGAAGAAATCTGAAGTTCACTGATTAGAAGAACCAAGTTGTTAAAATGTCTATACAATCTGAAGTGATCTAGATTTCTCATCCTTGTCAAAATAACAAACAGCAGTTTTAATACAAATGGAAAAAATTTTTCTAAAATTTATATGGGCCTACAAAAGATCTCAAATAGCCGAAGCCATCTTAAGAGAGAAGAGAAAAGCTGAATAGATCACATATTATGATTTCAAAATATAATTTAAAATTAATCAAACGTCTTGCAGTCTTGTAGTCTTGCAGTGCCATAAAATCTGACCTATTGAACAATGAAACTGACAAACATTCACACTCTTATGCTCAGTCGAACTTTGATAAAGGTGCCAAACATTTACATGGGGAAAGGATCATCTGTTCAACAAGTGGTACTGAGTAAACTATATTCGTGTGGGACTGTACTCCATGGTGCACCACACACAAAAATTAACTCAAAATACTAGGTGTTCATGTTTAAAGACTTAAACATAAGACCTAGTATTTTAAAACTCCTTGATAAAAGCAAAGTTTATGATATTGAGCTGAGTAGCACATTTTTTAATATGACACCAAAAAACACAAATAAGAAAAACGAACCAAAAAAAATAGCCAAATTGAAGGACATCAAATTAGAATGCTCATTCCTAGCAAAGGAAGTCGTCAATGGAGTGAAGAGACAACCTACAGAATGAGAGAAAGTATTTATAAAATGTGCTTTTGATAAGAAAGTTAGTATCTGAATCACAGAGGAAATCCAGTCAACTTAATAGCAAAGAAACAAATAACCTGATTGGGCAATGAGCAAAGGGCATAAATGGACATTTTTACAAAGAAGACACATAAATGTTCAACAAGTAAATGAAAAGATAGTCAGCATCACTAATTATGAAGGAATATAAAACCACAGTTAGATGTCATCTCATATCTGTCAGTAGGAATAGTATTTTTTTTTTTTTTTTGCAAAGAGAAAGAATGGTGTTTTCAAGGATGTGCAGAAATTAGAACCAATGTACACTTTTGTTGGGAATGGAGAAGGTTGCATCCACTATGAAAAACAGTATGGAAGTTCCTCAAATAATTAACAACTATCATGTGACCCAGTAATCACGCTGCAAGCTATATAAGGGAGACCAAAAGAACAGTCAATATATAAATCAAAATTTTTTTCATAATAAATGACACATTGCCAAAAACAATAGATTGTGTTCTAAGCAAGGGTGGTATTTTGAGAGGCATTAACAGTAATGTATTGTTTACTGTGATTATATTTTATTTAAACACTCACTGTGTGTTGTGAGCATTCCCAAATATTCAAAATAATTGGAATAAGTATTTTAAAAAGATACTTTACTCTCATGTTCATTATAAAATTATGTAAAATAGTGAAGATGTGAAAATGATCTAAATATCTGACAGTCGAATAAATAAAGTGTAGTTTATCGATACAATTGGACTGTTAATTTGCCTTTAAATGAAAGAAATTCTTCCATATGTGATAACATGGACAAACCTAGTAGCATTATGCTAAGTGAAAGTAACCAATAACAGAAAGATAAATGCTGTATGATTTTAGTTCATGAAGTACATAAAAGAATCAAAATCTTGAAACAGATTCACAGTGATTACTGCAGTATGTATGAAGTAGTATGTGGAGATTGAGGGAATGCTATTCAAAAATGTGAAATTTTACATTTGCAACATGAGTAAGGTCTGGTCTAGAGTTCTGCCGTGCAACAGTCTATCTATAATTAACAATATCACATGTAAAATTAAAAATGCATGAGAATGGAGTTCATGCTAAGTGTCTTCATCATTAATTAATTATTTAAAATTAATTTAGTGTCAAACTACGCAAACATTTGCTGTATCAAATTAGGCAAATTGTCACTGGAATATATGTCTTAGTTTCTTATTTTATTGAGCAAACAAAAAGTTTAGATATGGTGATTTTTACAAATAAATTGATTGAAATGTAATTGAATTATTTAACAATGCTTAAAATCACCTTTTCTTAGTAGTTAAAAATAAATCAGACATAAACGTTTAAATATCATATGATATCTCTCATCTGAGAAGGCAAAGTACAAAAAGCAAAATAAAGGGTGGATAGAAAGAATCAAGGGGATAGATCTCTTGCAAATGCGAAGGGGTCTAGGAGACCCAGCATAAAGGGAGAGGAGGAGGGGAAAGAGAAGTATGAAGTTTAAAGATGTACCACGTACATGTATCAAACATCCACATAAACATTTTAAGTCATAAACATGAGCTAAGACTAATAAAACCACCAGAGTGAAAATGGGGAAAGATTTAGAGGTGGAGGGAAGATGGTGGGGAGAAAGGGGAAGGAGACTAAAAAAAGAAACATGTTAGGTTATGTGCATGTACCTACTCCCAAAAAACGAGTGTAAACTTCATGTACTGCAAACATGTACTAATAACATTTAAAAAAAAGTATATGGGGCTGGACAAGCTTGGTGTGTATGCCTATAATCCCATGTTCTAGGTCAACTGAGGCAAAAGGATCATAAATTTGAACCCAGCATGTACAATTTAGTGACTTAGTGATACTCCACCTTAAAATAAAAAGTAAAAGAGATCTGGGGATGTATCTCAGTGCAAAGGCCCAGCAGTCACTCTTCAATACCACAAACACACACACACACACACACACACACACACACACACACACACACACACACACGGGGTTTCTAAGAGTCTGTACATTCTGATGCATTATTTAACATGTAGCTTTAGAAGAGCACCTTGTTAGAAACAATTTCAAGTTGACTAATTCAAAGTTAATCATGATTCATTTTATTTCTAATCAGTTAGCCCTTCTATTACAATTCTCCAACACTCATTCCATAGGACTGAATCTTTTCCATGAATGTGTGGGTTAGCCACATTGTCAAACATTTGGCATAGAAATATTATGGATGGATGAAGAGGAAAAAACAATTTATATGTGTAAAGAATTTACTATGTATTAAGGTACAGAGATACAGAAAAACATAAATTAGAGCAGTGTCAGAAGCTTAATGATCAAAGAATGTATTAGGTACAGAGAGTCCATGATATAACTATGAAATCTTTCCGAGAAGTAAAAATGTCTTTCCTAGAGATATTTTTTAAATTTTAGGTATAATCATTTCTCAGTCCAACTAGAAGTCATATCTAGGAGTGCATGATAGAACAGACTTTTGATCTTTATTATATCACTATATACATAAGTGAGTTACAGTTATTGGAACAAACACACACACACACACCTGAACTGTGTTAAGCTACTCTACTCTGTATAATTTTAAGAAAAGCTTCACAGCTGTTGAGGAACTCAAATAGCACTGTAGCTTTCTTTGAACCTGTTCTTATGATTACATTCCCACTTCCAACTCTCTGTAATATTAACTGTTTTAATAATGCTTCAATTAGGACCGCCAAATAGTTATCACTGATACCAGTTTACCTTTTTAGGGGAAGGTTAAATAACTGTGCTGGGATCCCCTGGCACCAACTAGAACTGTCTCAAACAATGAGCACAAGTGCTGGATCACATGCTACCTTTCCTCTCCTGCTAATCTAGCATACTTTTTTCCTCCATCAATCTGTGTAGAGTTGACCAAACTTGTAAGAAATGACTGAATCATGATCACTTTTAACACTTCTAGCAAGTTACCACTATATATGAAAAAAAAGGAGAGACTGGTTTTGTGAGGCTTTTTACTTTATAACTTCACTTTATCAAAGTTCAACTGTTACTATTTTGCTACATGCAATTAAGAGAATCTACCCAAAGGATTCATTATTATTTAATTCAAGTTGCAGGGAAATATTTTCAGATTAAATAATTTGTTTTGTTTCCCAACATAATTTTTCCTGTCCTTATTACTTATTCTTCCAGGTGCTCATTACCTTCACATAAGTAAAAGTAAGGGCTCTCTCTGGGTAATACTTGAGATATAAATTTGTTATTATAGGAAGATGTTGAAAAAGATAAAAAGTTTTACCTCAGCTTTGAATTTTGGTTGAATTCTCATTTTGGGGTCTTTGAGTAAATACAGAGTCTTTTATGAAAGAAAATTATTTGGTGATCAGAACAATCTGGGAACCTACAGCCAAGATTTATACCATAAATGATACATTTCTAGTTTATTAGAAGAAAATATACATTGCTTTCACCCTAGAATAGAAAAGAAATGCTGAGGGCAAGGAGAAGAGAAAAAAGACACAACCTATGATAGAAAAGGAAGAGTGAACTAGGATTAGAGAATTGGTTCTGGCCAGACTAATAATGCCAAAGACCGGAGTCATCAGGGGTCCAAGAAGAAAGGGCAGTTTCTTCCCTAATCACCAAGAAACTGAACGGGAAGCCAGATCTGAGTAGTAGTTATAAACAGGAAGTTATCTTCCTGTGCTCATGTAGAATTATCTGTCCTTGTCATGCTCAGGTAGTGATAATCTTTTAGCTGCATCAGCCCAAATATTGTAAGTGAATAGTCTGCTGAGAGCTTTAACCAGTTGTTTTATGTGACCTAACTTGTCTGGACATGTCATCTCTTATGGCATGTATCTAGATGTCCCCACAAAGTCTCAAATGCTCATAGGCAGGGCATTTGGAAGGCAGTTGGACTATTACTTTATAGTTGACATTTGTTAGGGGAGGGGTCTGCTCTTCAGAGGTGGTCACTGAGGGCAAGGCCTGGAAGTGTTTATCTCCCTCCCCAGCTCTTCCCTTTATTCTATGCTTCCTGGCTGCCATCAGGTGACTGGCCATTTCTCCTCCATTCCCTTCTGCCATGACATCCTGCCTTGGAGGCAGGCAAGTATGGACTGGAACATGAGCCAAAATTAACCTCTCCTTCAACTTGTATGTGTCAGGTATTGTGTCTCAGTGGTGAAGAAAGCATCTAGGACATCATCTTTAAACTACACGGGTGAGGTTTTGATGCTAAATACAGGAGGAGTCAACATGAAAGCAAACAGCACTTGCTGCTCCTCTTCTTTAATCCCTCATCTGCCCATTGACCAGGATTAGTGGTATCCAACATTACTCCAGGGCTTCACTTCTTTTTTTTTTCAGATTTTTTTCTTTGTTAGTATATGTTTGTAGTGCATAGTGTTTACATTCCTTGTGTGGAATCGATATACGTACATTATAAATCTTAATTCCTTTTTTTCATCCTCTCTCCCTTTCTTTCCTCCCTCCTCAATACATCTCTCAAGCCCCTTCCTTTTTTTTTTTTTTTTTTTTTTTTTTTTTTGTACAGGTTTGCAGTTCATAATGTTACGTCCGGAGGTGGACTGTGAGCTGCTCACCTGCTAAAAAATGCAGCTCCCAGTGATCATAAACCCAGGCACAGCAAAGAATTTAAAAAACTGAGTTTAAACTAAGAGAAGACAATTTATTTAAAGGTGGAAAAAAGGGGGAAAAGAGAGATGATAAATAGCTACTCAACGACTAGGGAGCATTTGAAAGTGAAATACTTGTGGACCCTTCTCTGTAGTCCCTTTTTTATTGGGTTTTTTCTTGTGTTGGCCCTGGGAATCTGACTGGCTCTTGGGCTTGTCTGTCATCCTTGCCTAGGATTTCTCTTAGCCCTGTGACCTTTCTCTGTCTTTTGGCAGAGGGCAAGATTATGGGTTGGTGCTTTAGGGCCAGCTTATATAGATGTAAGGATCAAACAAAGGGGGAGTTTGTGATTTTCATCTTAATCACAGTACCTGGGACCTTCCCCGAACTAGATCTTTTGCCTTGTCTCTTTACCATTAGAATCTAGCTGCCTTTATGTTTCTAACTATTGGACTATAGCTGTCTCTGACTTTCAGAGTCTAGGTGTAGAGGTCAAAATTGTCTATTAATTTTTAATAACGTCCAATGAGGCTTTTACCTACCTTTCCCCTACCTATAGGGAACCCGTATCTATAATAGTATTCAAATTCCTTGTGTGAGGTTGTACATAATGCATTTTAATTTCTTCATCCCCTTTCCTTCCCTTCCCTCCCCCACACCTTCCATCTCTTGATCTCCTTCCTATTATTGAGTCAGGAAAGCCCCAGGGCCCAAACTCTAAATTCTGACAAAGAGTCATAAAATTCTTCCCCAGCTCTTTAGAAATGATAATGAAACGATGACTGACTCAACCTGACCCTCATCACCCCTTTATACTCAAGGCCCGCTCCTTTCATTCTGTGAGCTCCAGCCCAGAGATGAGACTCAGCCTGGTGCTTTCTGCTTCTGTAACCCCACCCATGTACTGAAAAAGCAAAACCTAGCTCCCTATATAAAGCCCAAGATTCCTGCATTCAGAGCCCAGATTTTCAGAGTACAAACTCTCCCAGGTCTGTCAACATAAATAAACCTGAGTGGCGCTTGATGTCTCTCAGAGCTGAAACACTGGGCTGTAACACTGAGCTATAACACTTTTGCTGCAGCACTTCCTATCTTTTATTTTGCTCTTTATTTTTACTTTAGATTTCTTGTAGAAGGGAAACCATGTAATGTTTAAGATTGTGCATCTGATTTATTCCACTTAACAGTGGGTTTCCTATAAACGACTCAATTTTTTCCTTTATGGCAGAGTAGTATTCCATTGTTTGTAAATATCACAATTTTTTTAATCTGTTCATCTGTTGATGGACATATAGGCCATTTCCAAGATTTAGCTATTATGAGTTGTGCTGCTATTATTATAGACAGCGAAGTAAGGTAGAATTATTATAGGCAGTCAGACAGGGCTGGGCTCTCAATGGAGTCAATACACAAGAGGAGAATACACTACAACTGTGACTGGAGTGCATCTATTGAAGGTCAGGACTCAAGATAAGGCCGAGGGATAAACAATGAACTGAAGATCACAATCATCTGATCTGATAAACTCTAGGTCACCCAGGTGGGCAGCCAAGACCTCCAGATCCACCCCATCCTGGAATGTCTTTATTCTTTCCATGTCCATTTGCTATGTGACCTTCTTCTCCACTGGATCAATATTACCTAAGCGACTACACTTGTAATATTATTGGTTAATCATAATTTTGACACGTATTGTACCCGCCTCATAATTTTGCTCTGTAAAACTTCCCCTGAAAAGTGAGCTTGTTGGCAACCCACTCGGGTCCCCTCCTGTCTCTCAGGAGCTCTCTTTCTCTCTTCTCAATAAATTTCCTACTCTTAACCTCCTTTGTTTCTTAGAATTCATTCTTCGATTTCGGGGAACAGGAACTCAGTGTAACTGACATCTAGCAGGTTGGGAGTTATATTTTTTCCCCTATATCACTATAAACACTAACATGATTTTTCAACTGTTTTGGGAAGATGCCTAGAAAGGGAATAGCTAAATCATTTCTAATTTTAGTTTTTTGAGTCTCTTCCATAGTGATTGGGGTAATTTACATTCCCAGGAACAATATACAATGGTTCTTTTCTCCTCGCAATGTCAATAGCATTTGTTATTGTTTGACTTCTTGAAGACGGTCCTTCTTTCTGGGGTAAGATGGAATTGCAGTGTTGTTTTAGTTTACACTTCTTTAATGACTAGTGATGTTGAGACTTCTTTTATCCCCAGACATGTTAAAACCCCTTTAAGCTTCTATATAAATTCCATCTTTTTCTTCTACCTATGCTATACTTTGTCTGAACTACCATTTGTTGAGCTCTTGCAGCTACACCGTATTCATCAGAAACCAAATCAATACAGAATGAAGCTATCTGAAATCTCTAATTTTTGTTATATTTTTAAATTATGTTATCTTTTTTTAATGTTATCTTTTAATGTTCATATCTATTCCCTTTCTGGTGAAGAATTTCTTTAAAAATCAAATCTTATGTAAGTCTTTTTTTTTTTTTTAATTAAAACTTCCCTACTCCTTAGTTTGTAGTAACAGGCCATGAATTTTAGATCTGAGAAATATGCATCTATCCCAGGTGCTGGTGCATAAATGGATGGTACCAATGCAAAGCTTGCCCACTAGCTACAAAAGAGAATTTAGTGTCCTTTTTGAAATAATGTCATCATCTTTCACGTTCTATATCCCATATTGCTCAAAACATATTTTTAGTGTTCTTCTAGAATCTTAGTCTTGTCAGCGTTCTCTAACAAGGAAACATGATCCCCATTCTTTCTGTGAAATATCAGCCTTAGAACTCAAATAATTTTACTGCAATTAGTTGATTTATAGTTCTTAAACCAACTCTGGCATCTTGAAACCCTCCAGTATTACCAGAGTTCTCCAGAGCAGGGTGGACAGACTGCTCTGCAGGTGGCCAGATTTGGCCCAAGACCTGTTCTTTATACTTTTAAAGTCTTGATTAAAAAAAACTATTTAACTGAGAATCTGTGTGAATTAAACGACAACAAAAGAAAATAACAACAGCAAAGAATAAAAAGATTTTAAAAACCTACAATATTTAACATTTTTTTTTAAAAAATTAGTCATTTCTTCATCACAGAGTATCTAAGCTCCAAGTCTAAGATTTATGATTAGTCCTCTACGAAAATAAGTACATTCTGAGGATTCTTGGAAACAGGAGCAGATGCCAACTCTAGTATATTAATCTCTGTAAATTCAAGAACTCTCAATATTTCCTTTATTTCATTTTCCTTTGTTTAATTTCAGTGAGGCCTTAGATAAGGTCAAGGTGCAAACATAAAACCTAGTACAAATATTTAAATTAACACTATTTACTATCTAATATACTGCAGTTCAGGTACTTTCTTGCAACTTTATGTGTCTATGGATGTTATTGTTAAAAATTAATAGCTACTTAAGTCTTTCCACATGCTAATAACTTGCATGAAGTATGAATTTTAAGTATTTATTTGTATTGTTTTATAGTATATATTCACATCATGAATTAGATCAATGGTTTACTCATTAGGTACACATGAATGAATGTATTTCAGAATTTAAACCTCTCTTTGTATGCAAATTTATTTGCATTCCTATTTTGAAGGACAGTAAAATGCGAAGAAGGAAAATAATTTTGATTTCAGTCTTTTCTGAAGCAAGTCTTTCTTCTGAAACAAATAAGATGTTTTTATCCAGGCACATCACACAGTTATATTAATAAAATTTCTTTGAAAAAAGTTTTAAAATACATTTTAAAAAGAGAGAGGTTGTATTCCCTGAATAAGTAGATGACTATTTCTATTTTTCAATAGCAGGGGAGGTTCCATTATCTCAAAGGTTACATTATACCTCTGCTGAGAGAGTGAAATAAACAAACGGTCAGATCTCTGAGAATGAAAGTGACAGGAAGACAGTTGCATTCATTTAAACCCAGACGATTTTATAGAAAGGGTTTCTCTCAAGGTGAGCTAAGTTGCTCCTATAAGTGTGCACATTACATAAGCATCCATCAACCTATCCAAACAAAAGGACAAAAAAATTAAAAAATATTTAGGAAAATTCTCATCTCTACATTTAATATGCAAGAAATAATGAGCTTTTATTCTCTGTTGTACCTAGAAGATTGTTGTGCCTCTGTTGCTAGGGCATTAAAAAAATGCAAGAATTAAATTCTTTCACTAATATACTCCCTCATATTCATTGGTACAGTAAATGGAATTGCTGAACAATGACTCGCCTGCCTCTTCCTAATACACATGGAGATGTTTATCACTCAAGCAATAGTCTATTTCCCTAGTAAGGATGTACTACATGCCATCAGCACCCCATGCAGATTTCCCCTCGTTATCATCTCCCTTTCATTTTCTTTGTTCACTACAACCTGTACTTAACCACTCCACAGAAAAGTGGTATCCTTCACCTCAGAATGCTAAGGGTCTTCACCCCAGACTGCCACTAGGACTATCTATGACACTACTCATTCATTTCATCTACCCATTCTTTTCCCAACACATAATATGTTACCTACGTGATATTCTCTTACTGTTTCTCTGAAGAAGCTAGAAGTTATCAATTTTCCACTCTATTGATAAAATAAGAAATAAGGTACAAGTTCTTAAGTGACTTCTGATAAACTGATCTTATAGATTAATTAATGTCCTCAATCCTATTTGTAAAACATTGATTAAGGTTGGTAGAGTTCTCTCAATTACATCTGCCTCTGTTGTTTGCTTACTAAGGGCTTATTCAGTTTATGTCTAGTCCTGTTTAATATAAGTGTACTATTTTACTTAATTGCATAATTATTAAATTAAACCTTATATATTTCAATATAATAAGCATATAAGTTTATAAAAATAATTGTATGCAAATAGAAAGAATTATTCTATAGAGTTCACTGAATGGCTTGGATGTTATGGATAGGACAGAAACCAGCAAATACAAGTAAAAAAAAAATTCTTCATGAATGCTGCTCAAAACTTAATTTTAAAAAGTAACACCATTTATTACCAGTTTTATTATTTAAATACAGAATGAACAAAAGTTGCATATTTTTGTTAATTTTTATAAGATAATAGAACTGTAAATATAAAAA
Organism: Hystrix cristata; assembly: GCA_004026905.1. Classification (NCBI taxonomy): domain Eukaryota; kingdom Metazoa; phylum Chordata; class Mammalia; order Rodentia; family Hystricidae; genus Hystrix; species Hystrix cristata. The sequence goes on along the minus strand of PVJO010009741.1, from coordinate 21,233 downwards.
CGACAATTTTACCAAGTTTATTCAATGTAAGACATGACTGGTTGAAATGACACCTGCCCAAGTGACACTTTGGATAGTCAGGATGTAAACAAATGTGTCACGGTAGTGATGCCCCAGGTAAATTGTTAAGTGGTTAAGAAATAACTGTATGATACAGATTTCATTTTCATATTATCTACCAAAAAACAAAACCTTTAGGAAGTATTACCTGCATCCAAGACACACAAAAAGGTCTTTAAAGAATCACAGTAAATTCTTAGAGAGAGACAACTGGAATTTTCAAATTTCCAGTTTTTTGTACAGGAAAATCACATATTTTAAAATTTAAAATGATAGGTGTAACGTTTTCTTTAGATAGAAGAAATACATTTTGGTGTTTTATTGCAGAGCACTGTGACCATTATCAATGATATTTGTATATTTCAAAACAACTAAATAAAAGAATTTCAAATGTTCTTATCGCAAACAAATGATAAGTATTTGAGGTAGTAGATATGCAAATTAGGTTCAGTTCATCATGTAACTGCATTTTTCAAAATATCGCATAATTATTATTTTTCTTTTAAAAATAAAACCAAAAAAACCTTTAAAAATTATAAACAAATGATTACTTACATAACACTTAAAATTTAGCATGGATAGGCTTTAAAATAGTCCAGGGATATCTTTCAACAGGAATTTTTACTTTCTATATACTTGAGGAAGATAGGATTATATTTCAAACACAGATTCTTTATAACTTAAACAATGAGATATTTTGGCAAGTAATATATGCCTTTTAAACCAGCACAGGAAACCTGTACATCTAAATGATAAATGTGATAAAAGTTTGACTTCTAGTTTGGGGAAAAAAGGGCAGATAAGAACGTGTCTCTTCTAGAGTCCAATCTAATTATGGAACTTCTAGCTCAGACAATGATAAAATAATAGAGATTATATTTCTCTTCTTCCAGGAGAAACCACCAAAGAAAGAAACAGACAAAATATACTGATATACAAACATCAGGCAATGGAGGATCCTGGCAAGTATAAGTCAACCATCTGAGTTATGAATGTGAGGAGAAGAAAGCAGCAGGGAGCTCACAGCATGTGAGAAGAGAGAGACCTCAGGGAAGAACAGAGTTCATCAGAAAGTCTGCGACACCATTCAGGGCAAGCATATGAGGAAATCCCCCAGCTTCGTAAAGAAACATGCAAAAGTGACTGAGCTAAAAGCGCTTTATACTCACACTAATCACTGACAGTAGTTGTCCTTCCTCCTAAGCAATAAACCACATTCTGTGACCAGGTCTGTAGTCAAAGGTCCTGTATATCTTCAGTAGAAGCCAAATCTATTTTGTAATAGCCCACAGACCTGAAGCCTGTTTCCTTTTACCTCTCTTTTCCCATTCTCTTAAAATTGAATCACTAAAGAATGTTTAAGAAGATTCAAATAATAACCACAATAGTGAAGTCAGTTAATTACTCTCTCATAAAATACAAAAATTCAATTTCCTGTTCCAGACAGACAAATAAGGTCCTCATCCCCAATTACAACATGATACAACCCATGATTATAATACCATGCAGGGGCTTTCTGTTTCTAGACAAGATAAAGAGCCACCAGGTTTACCTTCCAGACAAAATTAAAAACAGGTTAAATATTTCAAATATTGATTCTCATGATATTGGATTCAGGCAATAAGAGTTAGTAATAGATGGAAAATGGGAAAAATTGATATGAGATACATACTAATTCAGCCTGCTGCCTAAAGAGTCTGTGGGCCTCCATGTAGGGTGTGCAGTCCAGGCACAACCCAGAGATTGACCTGAGTTGAGAATACAAAGCTGAGAACACAGGAGAGCAAGAGGAATAAGTCTTGACAAACCGAGTTAAGGAGTTAACTGAGAGAAAATCCTGCAGGTCTTCCATGAATCCTTTTCAAATGCTATGCTGAGTAATAACCACAACAGAGATGAGGCCAGAATAATAATGTAAAACAAAAGAATATATGACAAAAGAATAATATAGGACAAAAGAATACTTGAAAACAATATAGGACAAAATACATGGCATCCTCTTAGTAGTCATGTCTGTCCAACTAGCCAGAATGGGAAACTTCAACATTCAGAGGACAGTTGGTAGAGTATTCAGGAAGGTCTTGCCTCAGGAATAAAGTAACTCTGTAGAAAATCTTGTTCTGGTCCTTGCCCCACATCATAAAAGTAAGATATAAAATGACCGACTATTTACAAGGAACTTAAATACATTTCAGAAAAAGGAGCAAGAATATGTCTAGAAATATAAAAATATTCATTTATCAAAAAAGTAAAATTAACAAAGTATAAATATAATGATATTATAATAGAAAATGACTAAAATTGTCATTACTCGTAGGTATCATGGTTTGCAACATACAAAATTTTTTAAAAGTACATATAAATTACGAGACTTAACAAATAGATTTAATAATGGTACATGATAGTGCCAATATGGAAATTTGACACTAAATAATTAAGCATAGCCAAGAACAAAAGTAGAGTCAATGAAATAACAGATTATTAAAGTCCATTATGATATGGCAAAAACAAGAATCTTTTTTAAAGCTACATCTTTTCATGAATCTACAAATTAAATGATGTAATTTGTGTAATGACAGAAAAATAAATCAATGGGAGCAAATAAAGAATGTAAAAACATAATCATATGGAACCACCAAATGTGTGACAATAGCACAGGGGAATACAGTGCAGAGAGGGGGATTTTGCCTGGGAACCTCACAACAGGCCTTATGTCCAGAGATTCAGTAGAAGAACTCATGACACTCAGCACATAACTATAATTATTGTCAGATTTATTAGATATTCATATCAAAGAAGAAAAAAATCTCTACAAGCAGAGTGTGACAGTTAAGCATGATTGTCAACTTGAGTGGTTAGAGAGATGCCAAAATTAGTAAACCACACTCCCTGTGTGTCTGAGTGGGTGTGGCCAGAGGCACTGGGGTGGTGTCTGGTCACCGGCCACTTCCTCTATGGCACTGTCCCCTGTGCCCTGCTGCCAGCAGCTACAGCATGGGCAGCTGTGCTCCACTAACCCCTTCCATCATATTTCTGGTATGGAGCCAGCTGCCCATGACCTACAAACAGTGAACAAATCTTATCAATTAACTATTGACTAGGACATGATGAGAACCAAGTTTCCATGTGCTACCAAAGGAAGGACCAAACCTGATACTCCTTTCACAGACAGCACACGCAGGCCCACTGTGCTAACCCTCTCCTGCACACTGTTTTACAAAATAAATGTTATATCTAAATAGTTCATTTCCACCTATAGTGAGCAAAAAGTTCCATGTTCATTGAAGCCTTATTCACAATAGTAATTACACAGAGTCCAACTAGGTATGCACCAACGGACCAATGAATTAAGAAAGCGTGTTTGTAGACAAACTGAAACACCATCCAACATTAAAAAAGAAGGAATTTTTGACGATATGTTTGAACACAGAGAACATTTACAATGGGATATAAGCTAGGCACATAAAGACAAATACTTCAAGATTACATTATGTGGAGAAGGTAAAATAGTCAAACACAAAGATGTTGAAAATAAAGTAGTGTTCACTAGAGACTGAAGAAGAAATGGGGGATGTTGATCAAAGAACAAAAGGTTTCAATTAATTACAGTGAATATTTTGAGATACATTGCATAACAGACCGATTATAGTTAATAATCATGTATTATATATTTTTCAAAGTGGCTGAGAATAGGTATATATTTCGCCACAAGTAAAGATGGGTAAGTTAGTTGATGGATATGATAACAGCTTAATTTAACCACTCCAGAATGTGTATGCATTTTTAAAATGTCATTATACTTTATAAATGTACATAATTATGGCTTGTCAATTAAAATAACATTGATTAAAAAGTCCTTAAAATATCACTACTACAAATATTTTACAGAGGAAACGAGAATAATCATTAAGATTATAAATCTTATTTCAATGATATTGGAAATTAACCATTGAGTTTATAGTGCTGTAGATGTGGATCAAAAGCTACAGGTTGTCATCAATTCAGCAAAAAGTCTGTTACTGATTCATGCAAAAAGAGATTTATTTCTATTTTCATGGGATTAAATAGATAAATATATGTAAGTAAAAACATACTGATAGCTCTTTTATGTCAGAGAAGAGCAAATAATAGATTCACAAAAAGGTCTCATGAGGAAATGTTTTAAATGATGTTTCTTAGTAGATATCATGTATTTACTACAGAGAAAGCTGTCAATAAGTAACACCACCACACACAATCCCCCAATATCTTATTTTGGTTTATGTGAAAATTCAAATACTGATTTCACCACTTTCTTGTGTGAGCTTATGCAATTTGTTTAATTCTTTGGATTTTTCTCTCCAATAAAATAAAAATTGCTATAATCCTACACTTTCACATAAATTTAGAACATAAATTATTAGAAACCCATTGAATGTTCTTTCCTTCTATTCATGTGCTGTGCTATTCTTTCCTCAATAAAACTCACACCCCATGAAGTTACTTGTACATTTTAAACTACCTCCTGTCTAAACACGTTCCACGAGGACACTTTTATTCACTGCTATGGCCTAGATAGTGTTCAGTTGTAGGGAGGCGATCAATACTATTGACTTTGTTAATTAACTAGTGAATCATCTTAGTAATCTACTGATATTCAAGTTTCTAATAAAAAGAATGTATTTATTAAATTTCACCTATATGTGAATTTCTTTTCCCAAGTTTATAATAGTGAAATTTTTAAAAACAATTTTATTGGAACATGTTTGCAGTACTTAATGATAACATTCTTTGAGAAGAGTTGATATCTGTATGTAACACATTGCTAATCTTTGTTTTCATCTCCTTTCCCTCTGTGCCTTCCTCTCCCTCCATTTGTTGGTTCTCATCTCTTTTAAAAAAGATTTATCTCCCTATTTCCTATTACTTACTTTTTGTTTTGCCTTTTATTTAAATTTTGGGTTTCTCGTACAAAAGAAACAATGGGATATTTAAACTTGCATGTCTGATTTGTTTCATATAACATTATGGTCTCAAGGTGCATCCATTTTCCTACAAATGACTCAGGTTTATCCTTCATTGCAAAGTAATACTTCAGTGTGTATATATGCCACATTTTTTTTTATTCGTTCATTCATCTGGTGTTGGAAATATAGGTCACTTCCAAAAGTTAGCTATTATGAATTTTACTACCAAAAATGTGGTTTTGCATGTAATATGATGTCTTTAAATCTTTGGGAAGATATATAGTAGGGTACTACCTCAATCAAATGGAATTTTTAGTTTCAGTTTTTTAAGGAACCTTCCACAGTGGTCCTTTACATTATCACGAACAGTATAGAGGAATTCTTTTTCCCCCTGCAATCTCACCAGCACTTGTTAATGTTTGATTTACTGATGACAGCCATTGTTTCTGGAGTAAGGTGAAATCTCAGAGTCGTTCCAATTTGTATCACACTGTTGGGCAGAGGTGTTGAACATTTTTTTGTCATATTTATTGAACATTTTTACTTTTTCTTTTGTAAGTGTCTATTTCACTTGCCCATTTTTTGATTGGGTCTTTTATTTGAGGTACCTAATTTGGAGTTCTTTATATGTTCTAAATATTAGTTTTATATTTGAAGAATAGCTGACAAAACTTTTTTTTTCTATCCTATAGATTGTTTCATCACTCTGCTGGTTGTTTCCTTTACTGTGTAGAAACATTTTAATTCGATATGATCCCATCTGTTGATTTTTGATGTTATTTCTTATGTAACTGGGGTTCTATTCAGAAAGCTCCTGCCTAGGGCTATGTCTTCAAGACAAACTCTTTTTGCGATTTATAACAGCTGTGGTCTTTTCTTGGGACTAAGACTGCTGACCCAGTGCACTGTTTCTCCCTGGAGCACCCGACTCTGGGTGCTTGCCTTGTGTCCGCCAAGACAGGTTTCCTTCCCCTGGACCTAAGGTGAGCTTCCAGACTACTTCCTTCCTTTCTCTGCACTATGTTTGGTTTCTCCACCTTCTCCATGATTTCTACTTTTCCCGTCAGTTACTTCTCAATTCCCTGAAATCTCTTTTTTTTTTTTTTCTCTCTTTCACAAGTTGTTACTTTCCAGGTAGCTGGATTCTGAGTCCTGGAAAGTCTGGATTTTGCTGCTGTTCAACAGTCTGCTATTTGGCTCAACTCTAATCTTGGAGATGTTTAAACTTCCACAATTTAGATAATTATTAAACTAAAAAAATTGGTGTATATTATATGCATTTTGCAATTTCTAACTATTGGCATAAAATTCTAACAACAATAAAATTTTTTCATATGAATATTATATTTATGTCTCAATATTATTGTTAATAGTAAGTGGTGGGTTTTGTAGTACTCCAAAAGATCCTCCCTTCATTAAAGGACTTCTAACAAAATTTGATGAATGTTATGATGACAGGAAATAGTTGTTTGATAGAAGAATTACTGTGATGGTGTTTCTAAACTTGATCACTTGGCTCTTGGATGTCTTTAGAGACCCTATGACCAATCATTAAAACTAACAGTGATTCTGAAGACTTACAGATCAAAACGTGTGTGTGTGTGTGTGTGTGTGTGTGTGTGTGTGTGTAGTTATGTATTGTAATTACTGTGGGCAATGAGAGAAATTATGAGGATGGTTTGATTTCATGGATCAAATGACCAAATAATTGACTATGATCAATAGGGGTACTAGGCCAAAGTGAGTAAAATCCCAAGTATATAGTAGTGACAGGAAGTAGTGAGAATAAGTTGCATTTTTAGAATAGGTGCTGCACTGGAGATCGTAGAGTATTCCTTGAACAATTCCCTTTAAATTTTGCTTATAGTAGAATTCATCTATAATCTTGGAAAAGCCATTTCCACAGTGCACTGGAGGAAATTGATCAGGATGCCGCAAAAAAAGGACTATGGTGGACACTAATTGGCTTCCCAGTTTTCCTTTAAATGCAAATTTACTGCCTCACTGACAGCAGCTTCTAAGTATTGTTAGATGATAAAATCAATATCCTTCAGAGATTGCTTCACAGTTAGAGAGCTGCCTGGCCTGTGACTATATTTTGTAAGTATCCCATACTGAATAATTAAAATGTGTTGGATATATATTTTGCCCCTTCTGGGTTGTTCAAGCTCTAGGAATTTGCATGGAGTTAGCTGAGCCTGTTGTTAGGTCTGCTTCACAGCATGACTTTTTCTTCCTCTGCTTTTTGGCTTTCCTTGCCCAGGTGCTGTTTCCAAGAGCACCCCTTAACACAAGTACCACAACCAGACTCATCCCCAAGGTTTAGTGTGAGGGCTCCTCAATGAAGGTAACTCTCTTTACTAGAAAACTTTTCTAGTTGTGTTTGTAGACCCCAACTTACCTTAGCTTCATTAATAGTCCAATGAATTTATTATATTTTAGTCTAGCTTTGTGTCTTGTTTATGACACTGTATTAGAATTTCTGTTTTTGTATTAGAATTTCTGTAAGAGTGAACTGAGCATTAGAAGATTGTTTAATCACTAAACATTCAGAAAATTTCTATTCAATCATTTGATCAAATATTTTGGTCTGAAACTTCATTTATTCATTGTTGATTAATTTTCATAAAATTGCTAGCACCCTAGCTGATGTTCTTTACATATATTGTATCCATGTATCTCACCAACATTTTTGGCATTTCATTTTTGTTCATAAAAGTTATTATCTCTACCCTCTCCCTTATGAAGATGAGGGAATACAAGTCAAGAGAGGATGTTTCATCTTTCTTCTCATGCCTGAACTTTCATTCTGTGTCACTTGCATGTATTCATTAAGTTAAAATATTCTTGTGTCTTATTCTGTCATCTCGATAACATACCTTTGTTGTCTAATAGATTCTGATCTTGTCAAATGTGTCTTTTTAATATGAGATAAAAATAATGCATTGTACTACTAGATAATTCTGACTATGAATGTAACCCCAAAATTAGCTGACTGTTTTGGGGAAAGTGATGCAATTATTTTATGTTGTAGAAGAGAAAATTTTTAAAGAATTAGATGTGAACATGCAAAATTAGAGTATCAGGAAATATTAAATACTTTTGGCCAGAATATTTGGAGTTAAACTAGTAGTTATATATTAAGGTTTTGTATCTAACCCTGACCTTTTTGGTTAAGCTGATTAAATACATATCAAAGATTTCAATGTAAGATTTGGCGTTAGTGGAGAAATTAATTTTCCATATCATCCAATAGTAATATTTGATAACTATGTATGTAGCATGTTGTTTATCCCTAACAATTCACACTGTATTTGCATAAAAATTTAAAGTCCCTGTTTTTCTCTCTTGGTCAGAAGAAAGAATATATTAATTCTTATTTCTTCAGTTTATAAGATTAATCTTTTTTCTCGTTTTCTTCTTGTGATGTCGGATCATGTTTATTTAAAAATAAATGTAACATTTAATGGTGAATATACATGAGAACACTAATCTTACTCACTTTGAATTTGAGATTTTTAATGCCTTATATTTTTCATCCTCTGATTTTTTAAATAGGGATTTCATGGTTTTGTTCTCAATTATGCAAATATACCCAGAGGGTTTGTGTCAATTTTCATACAATTATTGATTTAAAAAGACAACTTTGCACTAATGTAGTATTTAATGGGTTTATCTCCTACTTCATAAAAGAGAAATATAAATAATGAACAGAAACATTCAAGGTTATCAAAGATTCCCTTGGTTTCAAATCAAGCAGTAGTTCTGATTGTACATATTTAGTAAAATTAGAGTATGAACCCAATTAACTATACTCCCTGTAGATTATGCTACCAAGACAATAATGTCATTTATTTGTGATTAATGATTTCAGATTGGCACACAGAAAATATTATGATAAAACAATGGATGAAAACTACGTTCAATCAAATGCTACCTAGTAGACTATGATTAGCATGACCTCAATATTTATGGGTAAAAATGCTCAAAGAGGTCTAAAAATAGTCTTACTAAATCTTTCTGGATTTCTGTTACTTTGTTATGGTACAAGTATTTAACAAAGTTAGATTTTAAAACTGAATGCATAGTTAAAATATGCTGGCAATCAAATTGGTGTATTAGCTTTTGTTCTGTAAGTAAATGGCTGAGATGAAACAGAAAAGGTTTATTTTGGCTCATGATTACAGAGATTTCAGTCCATGATTAATAGGCTTTATTCCTTTGAAACTTGTGTAAAGCAGCAAGCACATCATGGCAGAACCTGATGGCAAAGCAAAATACCACTGAACTCAGGACAGGAAAGTGAAAAAGAAGAAGAGGAGTGGCTGAGGTCTCATTATCCCTTTCAAGAATATACAGTAATTCCCAAGACTGGAAGACTTTTCACTAGGCCCCGCCTCTTAAAGTTGCCAACACTTTCTGAAAGCATCAAACTGTGTACCTTAACTCTAACATATGATACTTTGTAGGACATTTAAAATCCAAACTAAAGCAGTATGAAATGAATGTAGAAGAAAACATGGTGAATATACTTGAAAAAACTTTACTACATCGTTTTAAAATTTGAAGCTAATAGTCTTGAGGGAGATGAAAATTTGAAAATATTTCAAAAGAGTAGCATTTGATTTAAGGAGAGCTCTAAAACATGAGACGGTATTAATTTAGCCGAATTTGTTCAGTGCATCCATGAAATTTATAGTAAGTTGGAACACCCCAACTTCTACCTCTCCCTTTCCTAGTCCATGTTTTCTTTCTCTTCTGAGGTAGAGCACTGTCTTTTTGTATACATGATCCAGGGCATATACTGCACCATGGATCATCATAGCTCATTAGTTTAAACCTTTTCAAAACTAGGATATCAACTTTGCTAAAGCCAAAACTCCAGGCCAGAATCCAGGGACTTAGTACCCAGACCTTCCTTAATAGATTCAGCCTCCACAACATGCCAGTGGACTCAGGTACTAGGCTCAGGACACTACCTGGCCAGTCCCTCATGGTTTCAGGAAGGTCCATTCCATTCAGTTCCTATAGAAATGAGCCTCAGGCCAGGTCCCAAGATACTAGCTTTGGGTCAGCACGGAGGGATGCAGACTCCAGGCACATCTCTGCATACCTGGTCACCACGTCCATCCACAGGGGATCCAGTCTTCAGGCCTGACCCCACGGGCAGCTTCCGAGCACAGCCACCAACCGACTCAGGCACCCGGCCACCCTGACTGTGGCCTCCAGCAGTAAGCCCACCTTGTACTATGACAAGAGTCCTGCCCAGAATTTCTGGATAAGTTCCACTAGTAAGAGGACTCCCCAGACAAAAACATGCTGAAGATACTGAAATAAGTCCCTAATTAAATGTGCAGTACTAACATACAAATCCATAAGAAATATGAAAAACTAAGGAACTACAACACCACTAAACAAAGAAAGAAAGAAATACTCAATAAAAACATAATAGTCTCCCAGTAACTGACCTAAGGAAATGGAAAAAAAAATTTACAAACTCTTTGGCAAAGAATTAAAGAATTATGTTAAAGCACCTCAGCAAACTTCAAGAAAACAATTTGATGAAATAGGAAAAACAATGAATAAAATTGAATACTAATTTTACTATACATACAATTAAAATTGAATGTATAGTAAAATTATTTAAAAAAACTCATGAGTTTAAAAATAGGATAAATGGAATAATGCAATAGGAAGCATTAACATAAGACTGAATTCAAGCATAAAAATATCTATGATCCTCAAGGCCCATCTTGGCTACAAAGTGACTTCAATGTCAGTCTGAAGTACACATTGAGATCCTGTCTCAAAAAAAAAAAAAAAAAAAAAAAAAAAAAAAAAAAAAAAAAAAAAAAAAAAAAAAAAAAAAAAAAAAAAAAAAAAAAAAAAAAAAAAAAAAAAAAAAAAAAAAAAAAAAAAAAAAAAAAAAAAAAAAAAAAAAAAAAAAACCAAAACAAACAAGCAAAAAGCTAAGCGAAGAACTTGAGGACAGGTTATTTGAAACTACAAAGTTAGATGGGGATGGGGAGGAAAGAAATAAAGAAATGAATCAAAATGAACAAAATTTACATGACTTATAAGAACATCAGAAGAGCAAATGTCCAAGGTATATGTCTCCATGAAAGATGAAAGTCAAAGGGGTGAAAAGCTTTCTAAAATATAATGACAGAAAACTTTCCAAATTTGGAGAAAGATGTAAATATCCAAGTAGAGGAAGACCAAAATTTTCCAGTTATACTAAATCCTAACAAGACTCCTCCAAGACATACAATCAGACTATTAAAAATCAGGAAAAAAGAAAATCTTAAAGCATGAAGAGAGGAGAAGTAGGATGTAAACGAGTTTCACTAAGACTAACGCATTGCATTTTTCCAGCAGAATCCTTACACATTAGGAGTGAGATGACATACTCAAAGTGCTGATGCGTGAAGGCAGAAACTCTCAACCAAGAAAGCAATACTCAATAAATCTGACCTTCAGAAATAAAGGAGAGAGAAAAACTTCCCTAAACAAAGTTGAGAGATTCCATCACCAGCAGGCATGCCACATGTAATAAGTCCAAGGGAGCTATTGAATCTGAAAGAAAATGATACTATGGGTAATAAGAAGAAGTATGCAAGTAAGTCATTGGTAGAATTGAGTCCATAGACAAATTGGGAAACTCTGGGTAAGCCCTGTATATTATTACTATGACATTAAAAAGACAAAACTATCAAAAACAAAAATAGTAAACTGCAACATTAAGATTTTCAAATGAGGAGCTAGGGATTTAGCTCAGTGCTTAGAGTGTTTGCCTCACAAGCATAAGGCCCTGAGTTCGATTCCTGGTACAAAAAAAAAAAAAAAAAGATTTTCAAATGGGGTTGGGCATGTAGCAGTAATAGGCATATCTAGCATGTGTGAAGCTGTGTATTTGGCCCCTGAAACTGCAAACAAAAATTAAATGTAGGAAAACGTGGAAAAATTTAGTTCCATTTTTGCTTCTGTAAGAAAACCAATGTTATTATCAGCTTAAAACAGATTGTCACAACAATCGGACAAACCAAATGTGGTGACACATACCTATAAACCCAACTACTCAGTAAGTTGAAATGGGAAGATGATTTCAGTACCAGGTTTCACGCCGCCCTGATCAACCTGGCAACACCCATCTCAGAGCAGAACAAATTGAATAAACAGAACCCCAAACTTAAAAAAAAGAAGCTATCATTGATTCAAAGAAAGATAAATAGTAAGAAATTGAAGTACTCCAATATAAAAAAAAATCACAATCAAAAAAGACAGCAAATAAGAAAGGGAAAGAAAAGCATGATAGACAAAGCAACTAGAAAATAATAAACAAGAAGACAACACTGAGTCATTACCTAACAATAATTTATTTGAATTTAAATGGATTAAATTTTCCAATCAATGACAGAGTAAAAACGAATGGATTAAAAAAACAAGACCAAACTATGCTGCCTGTGAGAACTCACTGCACATAGAAGAGCAGTGAGACTGAAAGAATAGAGTTGGAAAAAGTTGCAAATGGAAAACAGACAAAAGTACAGCTTTGTACATTTAAGACAGACAAAATAGATTTTAAGTTTGAAACTGAAAAATGGGACAAAGAAATTGATTACATAATCATAAAACAGTAAATTCACCAAGGGGTTCTAATGTTTGTAAATGTGAATCCAAAATAGAGTTCCTAAATATACAAAGCAAGTACGAATACATCTAAAGGAAGACATGGGCTACATACAATACAGTAATAGTAGGAGACATCCATATCTCACCTTTAGTGATGGGCAGATCCCTCAAAAAGGAAAATTAGTAAGGAAACATCGAACAAAACTACACAAAAGATAAAATGCACCTAACAGGCAAATACGAAATATTACACCCAATAGCAGCATAATGCATGTTCTCCTCAAGCACACATGGAAAATTATATAGGACAGGGAATTATAAAATACTGGTAAAGGAAACTGAAGATGAAAAATTTCTGTGACAAGATATGCTCAAAGATTGTTTCCCTATAAGGAGGGGAAGAGGAAATGGGAGGAATAAAGATGTGCCAGGTACTAATAACTCCAATCAATGTAAATATATGCCATAACATTAGCTAAGACAAATAATATCAACAAGTATAAAATGTGTTAGGGGAAACAGAGGAGGAGGGCAGAGGCAGAGAGAAGGGGAAGTAAATTTTTAAAAAAATGTAATTTGTACATGTAACTACTCCCCAAGATGATGTAAACTGCTAGAATTGCAAACATGTACTAAAAAAAAATGCTCAAAGATTGGAAGATTTAATATTTTTAAAAAGTTTATACTTTCCAAAATAATCAATAGGTTTTTGCAATCCCTATCAAAATAGCAACATCGTTTTTCTCAGAAACAATAAAAGCAATCCTAAAATTAATATGCATTGACAAAAGACCGTGAATGTCCAAAATAATCTTGAGCCCAAAAGAAAAGCTGGAGGCATTACACTATCTGACTTCAGAAGATGATATACTGCTACAGTAATCAGAACAGCATAAAAGTGGCACAAAACAAATAGTTCTATGAGTCAGAGTATGGAACACAGAAAGGAATCCACATATATATGCCCATCTGAGGTCTGACAAAGATGCTAGAAATCCACAATGAGAAAAGTAATGTATTAATAAATGGTGTTTGGGTATATTGACATCAACATGCAGGAGAATGAGATTTGACACATTTCTCACACCACATACAAAAAGTTAAATCAAAATGTATTAATGAATTAAAAGTAAGAAAATATCAGGACAAAGTTTAATGGCATTGATGTGGGCAATAATTTTTTTGTGTGTGTGTATCAACCCAAAAGCACAGACAACAAAGTTAACAATAGACAAATACACAACAATAGACCAGAAAGCTTCTTCACAACAAAGAAAACAATCAAGACAATGAAGATATATGCTATGGAATAACAGATCATGTTGTTAAACAATATCCAAAATATATACAGAACACAATTCCACAGCAAGAAAATAAACAATTAAAAATCAGCAAAGAATTAGAGAAAACATTTCTCAAAAGAAAACAGATGACCAAGTAATATATAGAAAACAAATGATCAACATCACTAATCATCAGAGAAACACAAATTAAAGCCCCAGTGCAATAAGACCTTGCTTCAGCTGACATGACTAAGTATTATAGTTAAATAGCAGGAATGACTTCTGATACTTTATGGCACATTAGCATGAATGCGACTAAGAATAATGCTTTATATATCCCAAAATATTAAGAAAACAGAATTTTTAAGGTACTCAGCATAAAGAAATGAGAAATATTTATCGTGATGGATATGGCAATCACTCTGAGTTGTTTTTTTTCCAATAAATACATGAATTAAAACACCACAGAATACATCAAATATATGTACAAAAATGTGTGTCAACCAAAAAAATATAAAAGAGAACAGCTAGTTTGGGAGAGGATGTGAAGAAAAGGGTATTATCACATGCTGTAAGTGCACATGTAACTTAGTATATTCATTATGGAAAAGAGAAAGAAGATTCCCTGAAATATTAAAAGAGTTAGCTCTCATGATCCAACAATTTCATTACTGGGTATGTATCCAAAGGAAATGAAATCAGTATGCCAAAAAGATATCTCCATCTTCATGCTTACTGTGACACTATTGACAATAGTCATGGTAAGGAGCCAGTGTAAGTGTTTTTCAAGGATAAATGGATAAAACGAATGCTTTACCTACACAATAGAATATTATTCTACCTTACAGAAGAAGAAATCCTGTCATATGGGACAACATGGATGATTGTGGCAGACAATGCTATGTGAATGAAAACCAGATACGGAAAGATTTATACTGTGCAATCTCACTTATATGCAGAACAAGAAAGGTAAAACTTGTAGAAGTAGATGGGAGGATGATGTTTACCACTGGGGAGGAATTGGGAAGATGTTGGTTAAGGGATACAAAAGTTCAGTTAGATAGGAGGACATGCTTCAGAATATCTATTTTACAACGTGTTGACTATAGGTAACGATTTATCATATTCTCAAAAAATGTGAGATTAGACAGTAAGTGTTCTCACAACAAATAAGTAGGTGAAGGATTGTGTTATGTTGAACGTTCTAAATATGTACAATTTTATTTGTCAATTAAACCAACCAGTGAACAAACAATACAGATAAACAAATAAATATATAGAAGTATAATTATTCACTTATTCATATAATTTAAGTTGGATGTACATTTCATGTGTGCATATTGCTGAATATATATATATGTGTAAATTGAGTTTTAATACTTTTAAAATATAAAAAGAGTAATCGAGGATCTTATCTAGAAAGTGACATAACTCAATTTTAAAATAGTTCTTTAATTCCAGAATTCATGTTTTTAAATGACTACAATATATAGCATGTTAAAAACTAATTTCAGAACAGCTGTCATCTCAGAGTAACTGTGCATGGCAAAGGAAAAGGGAATTATTGTTTGTTGCCTTCCTAGCTAGAAAAAAGAGTGCCAATGTAATTTTCATTACAGTTTAGAAGCAATTTACATTTGTAGTTTCTAACTATGAAATAGATAGGAAGAAATAAGAAAGAAATGATTATAAGAGACGGTAAGACCAACAAAGTTAAATGAAACTTCTTTGACATTTATGTAAAAATATAAAAATTAATGTTTCAATTTAGTACATGAATATAAATGAGGAGATCTTTTTACAAAGTAAATATAAAGCATAATTGAAAGTGGCAGATGCAAATGAACAACTAAAAATTCCTATACAGAATAAAATGAGTAATGTAAAATTATTCATTATTTTGACAATTTATTGCAATACTTTGTTGAAATACTATGCTGCGTTATTTTGACTTATTTTTATCATTCTCAATATTTTCCATAGCATTCTAGCTACTCACCCTTTATTAGAAACATGTTTTTATACTGAAATTAAAATTATCAGAAGCCAAAAAATGAGAAATTCAAAAGTATTTTGCAACCTTAGCGTCAGTATTAGAAAAGAGTATAAAAAGACAACAAGAACCGAAATTTGAGAACATTGAGGATAAAAAGATAACAAGAATCAAAATCTAAATTGAGACAAGATTCTTTTGCCTCAGTATTTTTTTAATGATATAGAATGAATGTAAGAGAAAGTAAAATAATCTGTAGAAGAATTCTTTTATGTTGGGTAAATAAGATACAATATCTTCGCTATATTTTTTCTTTTGGAGATTTGAGAAATGGACAGAATGAAGTCAATATTTTAAAATCAGAATTGATATGTCCAAATATTTAAAAGAACAGTGAAAAAAAATGGTTTTAAATGAAATGTGAAAAGTTAAAAAAACATGGGGAATGCAAATGGAATTTTAATTTTTTTTTTAAATTTTCTAGGGTAAATTTTCCTGTAGTAGCCTCAGGGAATTAAGCAGGACTTGGAAAGAAGAAAAAAAAATAGAGAAGGAGGGGGAGAAAGAAACAGAGAGACAGAGAGAGAGACAGAGAAAGACAGACACAGAGAGAGAGGGAATAAAGAATAGGAGGGGGAGAAGTGGGAGACGAAGGAGAAGGAAGAGGAGGGGAATGAAAGGGAGGAAGGAGGGAGGAGAGGAAATAAAGAAAAGAAGGAAAAGAGAACTGTAAAGTAGGGTTGTTGTAGGCTTCTATGTTCACTTTAAAAGTTTGAGGGATATTATTAAAATAAACATAGAAAGTATATTTCAATTATCTTGTGCCAAGAGAAAGATGCTAGCATACAGTTTTCTTGAAAAAAATATGGTGTATGAGGGTTATTGATTCTAACTGTATTGCATTATTGTTTTCAATTTTAAACTATAACTGAGTTTTGTCTCTTAATAATTTAGTGAGTTATGTATGCCCTCTAAATAAGACATTTTTAAGATTGCATTTCACTTGTTATTAAGAGTATAGAGGTATAAAATTATTCCCCCGAAATCATTTGAACACTTATTTTCAAAAAGAACTTGTCTGCTAACTAAAATACTAGCATCTCCTAATTAAAATACTACAAATCTACTTCGGTAGACTGTGTCTCGATCATTGGACACATTTTACTGGTTCTTCATTTGTTTTAAATTTTAAGACATTATTCCAGATATTTCATCAAAACAACCCTGGAATCCTGAGGAATAATATTTTGTGCTTTGTAAAGGTTTATTAAACGAGAGAGCCTTTTCTTAATGGGCATGAGAGGATTATAATCCTGATTTTCTTAGAGTCAAGTTGGGCCTAAGATGGCTCATAATTTCAATTATACTTATTTCATTGGCTATTCCAGTGCCCAGGATCCCACACCAGAATTTATTTGGGCTTTTCATTATTCAGTTTGCCTAAATGTTGGGACCAATTTCGACTAATTTTGGTTCCATCCAGTGGAGTCCTAGAGTTCATTTATGATGATTTTACAGAAATATATGATCCATATATGATACCAACCCCTCATCCCCTGTTGCATTCTGCCAAGACCCTGGAAAGGGAAGACTGGAGTAAGATATTGCTTGATCAAGGCATCTCTCCTCACTGCTATTTTGGCCTTTGATTCATCTCGCTTGCTTTAAGTGATTTCCAAGTCTGCTGTCTGTTCTTTATCCCTGTTAATTTCTTCACTTATAAATACCTGTTCTATATGCGCATCTCTATGTATCGAAGATGCCAAAGCTCTCTGTAAATACGTGAGCATCTTATTTTAGTCTAATCAAGTCTTTGATGTACCCAGCTCCCTTCATTAGATCTGCATAATAATATATGACACTTATTTTAATCATATATTTAGTTGAAACATTACATCCAAAATATTATCATTTCAATTTGTAATTAATAAAAAGTTATTATTGAGATGTTACACATTAATTTTTATATTCAATCTTTCAATCTGGTTATACTTTGATTCATAGTACATCTCAGTTCACATAAAATTTCATTGAAAATACTATCTGGTGTTATTTTATACAATTTATAGGCGTAGCTTTTCTACATTATTTCAAAAATGTTTAGAGTACCCATTTGTATAATTAAGTTGCAATTAATTGGAAAACGAACATTCAACTCACTAGACACCTTTCATGTATCCAATTGCTATATGTGGTTAATGGTTACCATAGTGGCCATCACAACTCTAGCTGTGCATTTTCTCTCCAATATCCTTCTCTCCAACTACATTTTCCTAGTACTTTTGCCTTTTTGAAATATTTGCCCAAATCTCACTCTTTAAATGAGTCTAATTTAACTACCCTATTTTTTATTTATTCTTCAACCTACTAACATGCACTGAAATTCCATTTCATACCGTAAGTCAAAATACTATCGTGTTCATTTATTTATTTCTCATGTTTCTATAGTCTTCCCACTCCCCAGTAAGAAGTTGACTTTACAAGAACAGCAGTCTATTTCATTCACTGATCATATTACAATCAGCTCTAGAACAGTGCCTAAAAGATAGCACATGCTCAACTAAACATAGTTAAATGAAGGGATTTTCCTCAAAACGCATTTTAAACTATTTTGCTACATCAGCTGATATCATTTCCTTACCTATAAACAAACAAATAAATTAATATCAATGAATGAATGGTAATTTTAACTTTACAATAAAGTTAAGAAAGACATGGTTTATCTTCCTTCTACTGTATTATGTTAGGTAGTAATAAAGATCCCATAAAAAAGTGATGGGATTGTGATACATTAGCTCCTGCTCTCCTAATTTTCTTTTTTCCAAAACTGACAATTTGGGTGCATAAGAATTTAATAATCATTGTTTGATATACAAAGTGTGAAAGGAGAAGTGTTTCTTTTCAGAATATATGGGAATATATGATCCACTTCAACAAGACCTCATTTAATTTTCCAACCTCTTACATGTAGATGTTGTGGTGCTTTGTGTTAGTCTTTACAAAGACTCTTCTACCTTCTTGGATGACTGTCATAATAAACACTACCTAGAGCTCTGTTTATACAATGCAATTACAATTTTATGCAGCAAAAACTCAGGATTTTGATAGAAGAAACAAATAAAAATTTCTAGCTCAAATTTTCACTGATGGCCATGTATTGAGATTTCTTAGTGAACTGGGAAGTACATGCAGTTATTTACTATGCTCGTATCACTGGGAGAGACATTGCTATGCCAACAGAATCCACAGCAGCAACAGATGGATACTTTTGATTTTTATCTGCAAGATCAGCTGATATTGTAATGCCATTTTAATTTTAATAACTCATTAAATATTCTCCATATTATTGGTGTTTCTTAAGCTAAGTGTAAAATGGTTGAAAGAGTCTCATAGAATCAACAACTCTAAGAGCACTAAAAGACTATTTAATACCTGCTAGCTCCCCTTAGAGTCTGCCTCTAACTATTAAAATTCTAAAATTTCCAACTCTTTTAGGCTTAATTTTATTCACCTTTGCAACACAGATTAAATTCTATTCTCCATACTCGGGAGGGTTGGTTTAAGTGAAATTTGTGCCTTTCTCATTTATCTTTTCTCTGTTTTAAATAAATTTAATTTTATTTTATTTAGGTGTATATTATTAATTTCCCAAAATTCTTGGCAGCAAAATTTCAAAATGTCTGGATTATGGAATGACTAACTGATAGATGTCTTAAACTCTGTTCTTATTGATAACAGCTTAAAATATAGTTATAATTTACAAACATTACCATAACTCTACAAAAAATATTTGATCTCTAATAAATATACAAAATATAAGTACAGTTCTTATCTGAAAGTGAGTTTGGGAGAAGAGGCGAAAATATAAATAGACATATGGCAAAAGAAAATAACTTTTATGTTGTAGTGTACGTATAGGCTAGTGATAACCACAAGCTAGTAAATTGATCCAAGTGATCAGCCTATTCTCAGTGAAATGCAGTCAGAATGAAACTCTTGAATTAAAATATAATGGCACTAAGTTGTTTATTGTTTGTTCACTTTTGGGGAACCTTCCAGCATCTTACTCACCAACGCAGAAATATAATTTGCTGTAACTTCATTTTTAATTCAATTAAGAGATGAGAATTTTCTTGTTCAACAGTAAAATCCATCAGTTGTATCTAGCAAGCCTTGAGTTTTCAAGCCCATTGATTACGATCTTACTGTATTGTCATCTTTCTGACTCTTGGTTGTAACTACTGAGTGAGGTTACTGTCACACACAGTGATCCTGCTATCGGGATTAGATCAGCATATGCCTCTCAGACATTAGTCAGAATGAGTTAAAGCATTAAAGTTGTTTTCGGGATACTTCTCTTCTCTCTCATATCATTTCAACCATTAAGGGCAGCTGAACGGATCCTTAGTGAGAGGAAAAATTTAGTTCATTCTAGCTGAGCTCAGATAAACCAAGGAACAAAGCACTATGTCCCCTGAAAAGCTCACATTTTCTTAAACGAGTGCTCCTTCTCACTGCAAGCACTCTATCCTCGGAAATCAGAGATTATGAAATTACCAAAATTTCTTTTTGAGAATAAAAGAATAAAATTGAGAATAAACTCAATAGCAGGGTGCAAAGAGTATCAAGCATAATGCCTTCTACTCCTATGTAGGGTATTTTAATTATTCTTACTTTCTGTTTTATTCTTTGTGACTGGGTGTTTATTTAGAGCCATTTTGAAGTTTAGCAAAAAGACAACGTGATATATTTTCAATGTACAATCTTAAGAATTGTTTGCTGAGTATTGGCCTAAATATAAAAATGAGGGGCGATATTAAGGACTATAAAATTGTAAGTGGTATACTGAATTAGGACAACACAATTTTTTAATCACCAGATACTGATGTAATTAGCAAGCATGGGTTCCTCTAAAGTGTGAACATGATATACTTGTGTTAGGGTTTATGTCTAGGTGTCCCCCAAGAGTAGGGCTTTTGGAAGGTGACTGAATCATGAGAACACTACAGCTAACTTGCTGTTAGGAGGCAGGGCCTGCTTGGAAGAGGTGGGTCATGGTGGGGTGACCTGGAAGAGTGTATCTCCCTTCCCAGCTCTTCACTTCTCTGTCTCCCCTGGGCCCCAAAATGTCAGCAGCTTTCATCTACCCAACACGGCCACCATTCCCCCAACTGTGAAAGGACTGAAACCTCTAAACTGTGAGCCAAAATAAACCTTTTGTCCCAGCAACAAGAAAGAAACTAAACAACTTGTACGTATGAAATAAATTGTAAGATATATAATATAGTAATTAAGTATAGAGAAACGTCAACTAGATAA